>JAULBX010030541.1:0-14884 GCA_032358255.1 Heterotrichella gracilis
CCCTAACCCAAATTTGGGTTTAGGGTGTGCGCCAGGGCTTTTGGATGGCAGTGGAGAGACTTAACCCTGAAGGGGGTCAGGGTTTCGTGCAGTGGGATCTTTGTTTCACATTGCTTGCTGTTTGCATTCCATTTCATTCCTCTGCTCTCCTTCGAGCCATGCAGCCTGTGGGTTTGATGGTGCGGGGTGAATTCTGTTCTGGGTAGGGTACGAAACTGAGTGTGGGGCCTGGGTTTGAGTCTGTTTGGGTCCGCCCTAGGTGCACCTTTGACTGAAGCGCCCAGTGCTTGTGCGAGCAGCATTGGAGGCATGCAGCACGATGCGCCAGCCGGTGGGCAGCAGCTGCCCTGGAGCGGCGCCTACGTATACGGGGCCGGAAAGTGGGTGGGGTGGTGTTGGGGTTCAGGTTCAGGTCCAGAGCTGAGTGAGGTGGCGCGGGAGTGCAGCAGCTGTTCAGGTGTGCGTTTGCGGCGTTCATCAGGGTTATTCATCCGCATCTATTGCTCTGCACATCACCTGTAGGCATTTCCTTTTCTTCTCACAGGCAGCAAAAGTGAACTTGCGAGGATACCCCCCCTGCAGGTTGCCCAGCAAACAGGGAGGGCAGCGTGAACTCAGCCTCTAGAGCAGCTATGCCGTGAAGCATATGGTGGCTTCAGGTCACGCTGACGTTCTTTATATGTCATTAAATATTCTGGCTCTGCAGCCCCCAGGACATAGCACCAAGTATGCAGATAGGTCAGCAAACCCCAACACGGGGCGTAATGGTGGGTCCACGAGCGGGGACGTACCTGATGTGGGTATGTGGGGTGGAAATAATTGGCCCTCGTCACTAAGCTGTGAATGTTTCCATACGTTCTCAGCATGGGCACGGTTTTGCCAGTAGCTATCGTATCAAAATTCTGGGGGGTTTCATGGTGGGGTGCTCATGGCGGGTGCATTTTGATGTGGTTGTGCAGCGCTTGGCATTGAGCCTCCCTCTACACGCGCAGCTTGTCCAGGCAAAACAGAGCTTTTACCACAGTCTAGCTTGCGCCTCGTCTTGCAAGTAATGCCTTCCTTGCTCTTTGTCTGTGCGTGCTTAGCACAAAAAATGTGAACTTGCTGGTCCATGGCATGGCGCCATCCATGCCATTTTAGCATTGGGTCCCATCACTTCCCTGCAGAACTGTGGGCATAGCACAGCCTTTGCTGATAGTGAGATGCTATGGCTGTACAGATGTGAAGCTGCTAGTTTTTATGTGCCCACAAGGATGCGATGCTTCAACCTGTAACCCAAGGTCCATTGCCCTTCAACTTTGCAAGTTCACTTTGTACCCAGTGTCTTTATAGCAACCAGACTGGCAGTGCCAGACAAGGTCACGTCACAATCACTATGATCAGCAACGATGTCACAGACATAACATACATCATTACAATTATCATGACCAGCTCTGATTGCCAATTTCAATTGGTCGCACCATCTGCTGCTGCAAAAGTGAACCTCTTACTTGCAAAATCTTGCCAAACCTGGTGACATCACAACTACATCAGACTCGGATGATGCCAAGAACAACCCCATGTAATTCATCATGCATCCACCATTCTAATTGATGAAAAAACTTCAACATATATCTGCAGCTCAGGCACGCAAAGCGAGTCTGTCTTGCTGTCGTGATTATTTGCCATGGCCTTACACGGCATACGACTCAGGTCCCTCATTATTGATAATTTTTGCAGAAAATTGGAGACCACAACATATAAAACACAAATGTTTCTTGATTCAGACATACTAAATCATGCAGCCCACAATCCAAACTCTATTCAAGTCTAATATACAATGTGGGCTGCTGATAGAAATACAGCTACATCATCCGGCACCACCACCACCAGGGCTTCAACCCATCCCCATGGGCCTGGAGCCTGGTGTGAGCATCCTGGCTTGACAACACACGCCATATTACCTACCCCAAAGGTGATTGAATTTTGCCAAAATTGAGCTCCAGCAGGTGGGAAGCTGGAATACTGGCAGTACTTGGGGAAGCCAACCGACATGCCGCCTACCCCATGCCACCATACTACAGTTTGAAGACTTGATAGTGCTGCCCGGCATTGCCACATACCCTGGCTTGAAGCAAACCTTCCAGGCACCAGCATTCCAGCGCAATGCCCTCAGCGCCATTTGATCTCCTGTGGTTGCCTGCAACAAACAGCAAGGCTGATCAGGACAAAGCTGATCCCAATATCCCCAAGCAGTTTGGTGCACATCAGTTTGGCAATGCGCAGGACCTGACATGCTGCCTGAGTGATGAGCAAGGTGCCAGAACATGAAATTTGGGCTACATTTACACCTTGTCACTCAACAACACACAAACCATGCAAAAAATCACCTGAAATGTGGCGCATCCTTGTTGTCTGCTCCACCCAGCATGATCACTGGAATGCCAGAGTGCAAGCTCAGCTTCTGCAGCGCTTCCTGCTTCCCTTCAGGAACCATGTGCGCAAACACGTAGCCCGTGAACTTCTGAACATCTCCAAAGTCCTTCTGGAGCTCTGGATGAAATGGCCTAAACCTCCTGCAAAGACCAGTACTGTCACTTACAAATCTGCTCCAGCAAAACAACCAGATTGGCATCAGCCCTTTGGTCCAAAATTTGGGCCTACCCTTACTAGCCTGGCACTGCTAGTAGTACAGTGCACACGTCAACTGCAGTCAAAAATGACGCTAGGTTGCAACAGATGACAGTAAAGAAGACACCCAGCGGTGCAATACTTTGCACGCACAAGATAGCTGGATGTGCACCGTAGATGACTGCGCAAGAAGGTAGCAGCGATGTCCATTGCTTCTGTGGAAGGCAATTGCCCACCAGGCAAGGGGAAGCAAAGAGAAATACCCCATCCTCTCACCACTCGAGACGGCAGTAAGCAGCCCACCTCAAGACAACTTAAAGCAGGCGAATGCATGCCCCGGTGGGACACACGAAACTACAGGTGTATGAACGGATATCCAGTGCACTGCAGTGACCACCCACCGTATTGTCCCCATGGCGCGCCCGACGTCGAGGAAATCCTGGGTGCTGAGCATGAAAGATCGCTTGCCAATCACAGCAATCACCTCCCCTGTGGGTGTCCGAAGCTTGCAGGCGACATCCAGCTGTAGAAACACACTTCCTGCATACACATACCCCCCCCTCGGTTGGCGGATGGAAAGCACTTCAGCCCCAGGGAACTGCGTCTTGCACAACTCTGTTGCCAGTGAGGTCAAGGCATCGTCCTCAAAGCCTGCCGCAAGGTTGTCCACGTCAACTCGCCTGTTGACTTGTTGCACCTACAAGAAGCACAGCGCTTATGAGTCATTCCTTATGACTCGAGGGAGCAGCTTGAGGCGCAAACACATGACAACAGCACAAGAGCTTTGGACACTAAGTGACAGCAGCACAACACAGCAGGCACAACAGGAAATGACAGCAGCTTGAAGGGCTTGGTCACCTCCTCGGAGAAGAAAACTCGCTCCTTTGGCACCCCCAGATAGGTCTTTCCATGCTCCAGCTTGCGGTGTGGCAGCAGGTTGGTGGGGCTGTCCAGTGGAGCAAGTCCAGCCAGACCAAAGCGTTCGCATGAGAAGGCAAACTGTCTCTTATCCACTCCGCACCAGGTGTACTCTGTTGTCTCCCCGTTGCCAGTGGGTACCTTCACTTTGACGTCTGGCCACAGGCAGATGGTGTAGTGCCCACCATGCTGCAAGCTGCGTGCGTTATGCACCTCCTTCCCGTCCTTGTCCAGCAAGCGGGAGCCTCCCTCGTACTCTAGGAAGGTTTGAAGGCCTTCCTTGGTGCTCAGCCGCACCTTCGTGCTCGTGGCGTCTGGAAATTCTACTGTAATGTCCTTCCCTGTAGGCCAAAAAGTGCAACAATGAGATACAGCTGTGGCAACCCAGTGAGCACTGGGAGGTAACGTGCATGCTCTATCAGCACGAGCTCGCAGCAGGACTGAAGTGTGGTCACCACAGAGTGCGAAACAATACCTTGCGCCCGAGCAGTGGTGACTGTAGTGTGGGACCTGCTTCTCTGTTGCGTGACTGGTTTGTGTGTGCCAGTACGAGTGCGTGGAAAACTAAGGGAAGCACTGCTGCGGTTGAGCTGGCAAAACATGGTCAGAACCGTCTCCTTGCTGTCACTGGGAGCTTGAGGGAGGGTAGCCAAGGCTGTGCGGGAGAAGCACCAGACCTGTTGCACGACGGCTTCAAGCGTGAAGGCCTGAAACTCGACTGAAACTCAACAATGGAGGCTTTGAACAGGCGGACCCAGCAGGCTAAAACCAGCGTACAAGCATAGGATAGTGGCTGTTGGCAAGAGAAGTGGGTCGTTATTGTGTACTTCTTTCCCTCGTTTTGTGCACCACACATGGTCCAAGACCCAAATCTGGGTGAAATACCAGATATTAATACTCACCAAGTAGGACAGGGTCCGGCAGTTCACAGTGAACTTTTTCCGAGTGAGCAGTTCACAGTGAGCAGTTCACAGTGAGCGTTTTCCGAGTGAACTGTTCACTCGGAAAACGCTTCAAACAACGAAAAGCATCGCACGCTAGGAACTCAAGTATTGACCTCCAGTGCTCTTCTGGAAGTGTTGGTGTGCTGGGTGGTTACGCATCTCGTCCGCAGACTGGGATTTCAGGGCTGCATATGCATCTCCCCACTACACGCTGTTTCTACGCTGGTTTAGAGCAAACGAGAGCCTGCCGCTTGTTCAATACATTCGTGTAGGTCATGTTCGTAGTCCGCGGTGGCCACATGCTGCTTGTCAGCCGTGATCGTGCACACTCACCGATGCATGGTGAAGGTGCCCAGCAGGAAATAACCTAGGGTTTGCGGGCGCGTTTTGGAGCAAACCGTTTCAAACGGCTGAGTCAGTTGTAGTACAGCTTACAGCTTCGTCGCCGCCGTTTCTCTGCAGCTCTGTGGTTGCGCCGCCGCTGCCCAAGACGGATACCATAAACAAGCCCATGAGTCATGGCATGGCATGGCATGGCATGAGCGTTCAGAACAGCAAGCGTGTCAAACAAGGCCAAGCGATCCTTACACTCTAATAATGAGCAAGAACCTCTGTCATCTGAGAGTACACCACAGCAGCCTGTTGAACAACGGACTGCAGCTGGGGAGGATGTTCAAAAAAGCGGGGCAGGCGACCAAAGCAACGTGCAGAAAGCGCCAGAACACTCCGCAGGGAACAAAGGCTCCAGCTGTCTGTGTACCTTTAATGGAACCGAATTGGCCTGCATCACCAGGATTGGCAGGTGGGTGCCTAAGCAGAGGGTTGAGAGTACGTCCTCGGCACACTAGACACACAGGGTTCCCTGACTGCCTTTCCTTGCTCATATGCTGCAGGGGCTATCAAGGCCCTCACAGCGACAACTGGTACTACTGCAAACCAAGAAGCCCAGATGTCAAGGACACCCCCATCCCTGTGGGACATTCTGGTAGGTTGCAAGCCAGTTTGCCTGTCACAATGTATGCAGTATTATATATTATCAAGTCGATGCTTTGCTTCGTCTCCAATAGTACTGAATTTTTCGAAGTTGTGGGTCTGCGATGTAGAGGAGACATCCGCCTGGGCCGTGCTGTGGCAGTGGGGCCGTGCTGTGGCAGTGGCGTCGAGGAGGCCCCAGACGGCGTGTGGGTTCTGCTGGTACAAGACAAAGAATGCCGAGAGGAGATTTACTTTCCCTCCCAGCAGGCACTGCAGACACTGGCAAACACTGTACAGTACGCTTTTCTTGGCGAGCCAGCACTGTCATACCCCGGCAGGACTGCCCTTTACGTGCATTACAGCAACACAATACAGCGGGCCAGGGTTTTTGGGGCTGGGCAACGCTGACGTGCGGTCGTGCATGGATGCGCACTTCCAGCCTGTGTATGTCCAGCTTAACGTGCAGCAGCTGTGGGTGCAGTTCCATGCAGGGTGGCCCCAGGGAGAGCATGAGGAGTGGTAGCCGCACCGCGCGCGCTTGGGGTTTGAGGTGGGCTTCCCAGCGCCACTGTGCTAACCCAGGGGTTGAGTGGTCAGTCAGGTGCAAGCACGGTAGTTGTGGACCCTACACTGGAATGGCAGCTGGAGGTAGATGGTGGGAATGCCAACACTGGCCAGCTTCCAGTCTTGGTGACCCCTCCTCAGCAGGTGAACAGCTTTGCAGCCCTCTTACACGTGCTTCAGGTTGTGTCTGCCATCCCCAGCAGCGGCGGTGTTGTTGGGGCGGGCTGCTTACGGGCGTATTTTGCAGATCGAGGCGTGCAGTTTGGTGGCGGCAAAGCAAAGGTGGGATTCCCTGCCGTTGGTGGTTTCTGCATAAGAGCCGCAGCATGCCAGCACCTCCTCATTGGCGATCAGCGGTGCTGCCAAGGTGCTCCGCGTTTTCAGCCACGCTTTGCGATGCCCACCCAGCTTGGTTTACTGGCGGGGGCGAGAGCGGGCCATGACTCCAGCAGCAATGCTCAGCTAGAAATTGCTAAAGCACCGCCTGGGGAGCGAGAGGGAGAAGCAGAAGCAGACCAAGCAGCAGTTGCAGAATGCGAAGAAGTCTGTGGACCACCTACCATGGGTGCAACTGGACAAAACGACATCAGCTGCAATTTGAGAAGCTGTTGGAGGAGTACAAAGCAGCCAGCTTGGGGGGGACAATCTGCTGAGCTTGGCGCAGCTGCTGAAGTCCCAGCTGCATCGCAACAATAAGCAGCAGTGGCACCAGCTGGTCGTCAAGTGGTGCATTTCTGTGCGCTCCAGAAGCCAAGCAGCATACCAGGAGATGGCCCAGAGGGTTTTTGAACCTGCTGCACGAGCGCACCTTGAGGGACTGCGCCCAGGCTGTGAAGCACCACTTCAGGTGGGAATGTTGTGTCACCTTTGACATGTTGTTGAGAATCTATTTGCCTGTTGCAGGCCTCAACCGTCACTTGTCTAATCTTCTATTTGCCCTTGCAGGCATGTGCAGAGCGCATGGACGTGGTGAAGGGCACTTTTGAGGCGCGCAACCCAGGCCAACTTTCTCTCTTTTGATGAGATGTTGCTGCAGGTATGTTTTCTGTTTACATTCTGTTGCTGCCTGAAGCTGACAGACGTTCATCATGCTGTGGGGCAACCATGTGATGTGTAATTACTTACTTTACTGGATTGCCGTCGCTGTAGGCTGGCCTGATGTGGAAGAGGAAGAGTGTGAATGGCCCTGATGGGGGAAGCATGTCGTGCAGCATGAGCTTGTGGGCTTTGCGGACACGTATGACATGGACCACTTTGCCAAGGACGCCGCCGAGCCTGTGGTGGCGGCCAAGGCGTTGCAGTTCATGGGGCGCAGTGTAGGAAGCAGCTGGTGCATGCCGCTGGCCTTTCCGCACACAAGCAACCCGAGTTGGTTTAATGCTCAAGTTATTGCTTATTATATTGTTGCATTTATAATTTGTAAAATTTTATTTTTTATCGAACGTTTGACATGCTGTTGAACTTTATATGTCCCACTTTATGTTGCCATTGTAAGCACTTGCTTCTCGCTTTTGAATGTTGCATGCATAATAAATATGCCTCCTTTCCTACAGGCGTGGCGAAGCTCGCCGGGTCAATGACCATACCTGGGAGGCGATGGACCACGTTGACGCCATTGTATGCTGGTGCACATTGCGGTATGTGACAGGGGGTCTGTCAAGCTGAATTGCGGAGCAGCTGCTTTAGCACGGTAAGCAATTGCGCACTACCAGGCATGCCATACTTACATACTGCCTCTATATGCAGTGTGGTGATGCCTAATAAATAAAGAAATAAGGAAAACTGACTCCATCATTGCTTACTGCTGCTTGACCATATAAGCTGTAATAAAAATGTGTGTATGCCATAATGGCTTACCAAATATCTATGCAGCAAAAGTAGTCCACTGCACTAGTGTTGTGTGCAATTGTGGGCACATGCACTGACGCCTGCGCACGTATGCAGGTGCTGGGTCATCAAGTCCTACACCGGCTGCAAGCTGTACTTTTCAGCCCCCACATCTCATCCAAAAATTGTGAAACGCATTGAATAGCACCAAGCGCCGTTTCACTCATGAAGGGTTCAGCTTGCAATGGAAGCACATAATCTAGCTGAGAAGGACAACCCAAGGGAGGGCATGGCCTGCGGGAACTGCAGAAGCTGACGCGTGCACATGACAAGCCCAACAACTGGGAGAAAATGAGGGTCGGATTGGCAGCGCAAACTCTCAGCAGCAGTGTTTCAATTGCAAGAGGGCATGTGCAGCTGGACGGGACGCGCAGGTTTGAGAAGGAGTGCAATGATCTGTTTCACTTGCTGAACCAGCACACCCCTGTCCGTGTGGGCAATGTTGATGGCGGAGCTGTCAGCCAGATTGGCACACTTTACAGGGAAGTACAGGGCAGTGCGCCAGACAGATGAGAAGGCACCGTTTTCCACCGTTTTCTTTGAAACGAAGCGGCGCTGAGCGAACATGACAGTAAGGTGTGCTGCCGTGAGTGGGGGCGTTTTGTTTCTTTCTTTTTAAGGTGATTCAGCTTAAATCCTGAATCCCCAATTTATGAAGCTTTGGAAACATTTTGCTCAAGTGTTGTGACCTTGCATCCGATTCAGCCATTACCACTGGACAGTGCCTGCAGGCTAATGTAACAGGTCACTACTGAAACCCTAAGCTAGGGTTCTGGTAGGGTTCCTCAGGTCATCTTGACAACAGTCCTGGGGTAACCCCCGCAGGTACCGGTTACAGCGTTTGGCTATCAGTACATAGCTATGCGTTGTGCCACACCGGTGTTCTTCAACACCCATCGCTGGAAATACAATTGAATTTCATTCCTGCCAAGCTGACTGTACAGCTAGGTCCATTCAAATGGCATGCATTGCAATAGATCTTGCAGAATGGTGTGTACAAGAAAGAAAGAAAGAAATAAAACGCACAGAGGCGTAGTTAGGGGACCACTGGCTTGCACCAGGGCACCGGCCAGCAAGAACGACTGGGCCTTAGCCAATGCCAGCATGCATAGCACGCAACAATTGTAAATAATAAACCATTGAATGCATATGCAACATATTGAAGGCACTGCAAGTCAATATATGTAATATCACTGTAATTGTTACAAGAAAAGCATTTAGCTTTCAAAGGTTCATAATACATATGCTAACACGGGTCCATAATACGTACGGTTCATAACACGTACTGTACACTGTAACACCGTCACACCATCACATGAAGTTCAACGCGTGTACCTAGTAGGCTACAACGCGTGACACTGTCCAGAGCAGCTGCTGTCACTCTGCTTATTTCCCCAGCAGCTGGACTTCTTGCAGCAAGGAATATCGGATACAAACAAACTAGTAATCAAGCAAACCACTACATACTAACAGCAAATAAGCGAAGACCTAGCAACAAGAGGAAAACGACAAAATCTACTGTGGTACACTGCTGCGAGACCTGGGTTGGGATATTAATAGTGACACAAAAGGTGGGAAGGGGCTACATGCAACACGGTATATCCACCAAGCGTTGACTTCTGAGACTGATGCACTGTCATATGTTCTATGGCCCCCTGAATACACCTTTGTGCCTCCCTTTCCTATCTTTCTAAGCACTGCCACATATGCTGGCATGAAAAATGACCCTGTAGGCACAGCAGAGGTCTCAATACCACAGTGAGCTGGCGCAGCCACACAGAGATTTTAGTACCATGTGCTCTTCTGTGATTGCCTGCACGAAACAGAAGGGCTGATCAAGACAGAGCTAAGTACATGCCGCTAGAGGACTTGTAAGTCAGTACACATGACTCCAATTGCTGCCTCAACTTGGGTAAAAGCACATAACCAAAGCGTATTCAAGGATTGTAAGCACTTTTTACTGCACATCTGACAGATTGTGCATGATACTTACCCGAAGCAGGGCACATCCTGGCTGTAGATCGCGCCCAGCGCCATCACTGGGATGCCAAGCTCCTTGCTCAGCTTCTCCAGGTTGGCCCGCTCACCATCCGGTATGAGCAGTGTGGTCATGTAGGCCTTGTACTTGCCCACCTCGCCAAAATCCCTGTCAAGTTCCGGGACCTTTCCCTTTGATTCCCTGCAAGACAATACAAAGCAAATTCTTGTAGTAAGCTAGACTCGCCCCAGCAATACAGCTAGATCAGCAATCAGCCCCACGCGCCTTACCAAAACCAGCCTGGCACTGCGAGCAGTGGACACCTCCCCTGGCAAGGAAAGTTGACTCTCGCAATATGTGAAAGTTGACACATCTTGTATACAGCAATGTGACTCATACACTGACAGACATTAATCGGGGCTATGCTTTGGTGCTATGCCCTTGTTACCCACGCCATGTTCCACTGGTTGCTGCCCGGCTTGTCCGTGTTTTTCAGCATTGCTGGTTGTGGCTTGCCGCCGTGTGTGGGGGCGTTTTGTTTCTTTCTTTCTTTCTGTATACAGCAATGGGTGGCATTCGTGGATGCCCATGCGTGAGGGTAGCAGCATTGTTTGCCATTTCTGGAAGATAGTCGCCAACCAATCGGGAAAAAAGCAGCTGTGAAGCAGAAATGAAATTGAACAGCCCACCTCATGCGGAACGAATGCAGGGGTGCTCGTGCCCTACTGGGCGCATGAGAATACAGGTGTACATGCCAGCATCCCAATGTACTGCAGTGACCACTCACTGTATTATTTGTATGGCCCTCACAGCCTGGTCGAACTTTCCGGGGCTGAGCGTGGTCGCATGCTCGCCAATCACTCCCTCAGAGACACCCTCCCCCTCCTCCAGAACCACCAAAGCTGCGTCAAGCTGGACGAGATCGCCCTTGTCATCCACATACTTTCCCCCTGGCTGGCAGATGAAACGCACTTCTGCGCCTGGGGATTTTTTCCTGCGCTCCTCCTCTGCCAGTGAGACCACAGAAGCTTGCTCGAACGCATCGCACAAGGCAACCAGTTCACGTTGCACCTTGTCCACCTACAAGAAGCACACCATATATGACTCCAGTGCACCAACAAGGGCAGCGCAGGTAAAGGCACAAACACGTGACAACAGCACAACAGCTCGAGGCACAAAGGTGACAGCAGCACAGCACAGGACAGCAGGCACAACAGGAAGAGAAAACAGCTCAAAAGGGCTTGGTCACCTCCTCGGAGAAGGGAACATGCCCCTTTGGCACCCCCAGATAGGTCTTTCCATGCTCCAGCTTGCGGTTGGGCAGAAGGGTGGTGGGGCTGTCCAGTGGAGCAAGTCCAGCCTGACCATGCTTGTCGCAAAACTGGAGAAGGTCCCGCTCGGCCACTCGCTTCAGGGGGTACTCTGTTGTCTTCCCGCTGTCACCGGCAACCAGCACTGCCACGTCTGGCCGCAGGCGGATGGTGTAGTGCTCTCCATCCTCCAAGAGGTCCACATGATGTACTGGCTGCATATCTTTGTCCAACAACATCAAGGCCTCCTTGTTGTTTAGGAACTTCCCAAGGCCCCCTTTGCCAGTGTCCAACTGCTCCTCGCTGCTGGGGGCGCTTGGCCAGATCACGGTGATGGTCAAGGTGTCTTTTGATGATCGTCTCCCTGTGGGACACAAAAGTGCCACAATCAGGTTGTGGCCATAGTGGCCACCTAGTGGGCCTTCAAGTAACGTGGAGACTCGCACAAGAGCTTTTGCAGACGGAGCAAGTGTGTAATAGCGCTATGAAAAAGCGAGCATGTACCTGGTGTTCCACCTGTGGCGAGCGCTGTGAGGGTGCGCGCCCTAGAAGGCGTTCGCTCGGCATCTCTGTGCACATGGTGGTGACCCAGTCTCTCTGATCTGGATACACCGATGTGGCGTACCGAATAAAAATGCACACGGTTGGGTGTGTACCTGCTGCTGTTAGATACCCAGAACGGGCTGCTGTGGTCGGTGTGTGCCAGCATTGTGTGGACTTGTACCCGGCTGCTGAGGACCTTGGTCTAGCCGATATGCATGCACGAGCGTTGCAAAGACGTCAGCGGTGGGCGCGACACTGGGATATGCGTGTGTGACTTTTGACAGCGTTTGGAACCCAAAAGTGACTAGCGTCCTGTTATAACAAGCTCCACACGGTAGGTGCGAAAAGATGGAGCAGGGTGGAAAAAGGCTTTGAAGGCAAAAATTGATATGGCGGGAATGCACAATTAAGTTATGCACACATCGCCAAAAGTTTCGACCGAGCCAGTGGGGACCTGGTGCATAAGTACCAGAAACCATAGACTTCCAGGCCCAGAGGTAGTTTCCGGCGGGCTTGCTGCGTCCGACGGAGTATCATATTGAAAACAGCTCCAATGCTGTATGCATGCATCATGCATGCAACCCCACCTTGCTACTTTGCAGGTAGTTAACCTGACGTCCTTGAGCTGGTAGGTGCACAGGTAGCTCGAGAAAATTGTGTGGACATTGCATTCGTCTGGTTTCGGGAACAAGGTGAGACGAACTCGACGATGGCGGGAACTTGAAGACATATGCCCGCTTGAAATTGCCCGGCCGAAACAGGAGGGTCTGAATGTCAAAGTGTATCCTGTGTATATTGTACTCAACGGAGGGTAAAGAGCTCACCCAAGTGGCATTCCTCGTTGCAAACATCGTGAAATGGTATATGTACAAGATATGCATACTGCTGCAGAACAAAGTGGACTTCCTGGCATGGGTGGGTGCATGCATGCAATGGGGTTGACGAGCTAAGGAGAGCAAGGAGATCACGGCAAGATATATACACCCAAGGTTGTTCAATTGAGTTTAAGTTGTCAAGGAGCATTAGTTGCTGTGTTTCCCCGTAGGTGCACTTCCTGTTGCATGATCACCGACACTGGCCAACCTGCCTTCCTGTGAGTGGCAGATATCACTGTCACGAAGCACAACAACCGTCTTCCACTACAAGCTTGCTGTGAGCTCTGCTATATACGTGAAGCTATGGACACATCACGCAACCTGTGATGCACTTTTGCTAACCCTCGCAGCCACCCCACCCATGCACGTTTATGCACACTATAAGCACCTCCGTCCACTTGTATTGTGCAGGTGAGATGTCCGACGTGCTTTCTGTAGTCGCCTGCGGTGCCATGGTCTCTGGTGGCGGAGCATGTGGCTGACACGCAGGGGGCAAATGAGGTGAATGCGGGGCGGTACAGGTGCTCCAGCAGGGCCATGTAAGCACATGGCTGGGCAGCCAGGTGGGCGCCAGGCGGGTGATGGGCAGTGATGTAACTGGAGTAGACAGGGCTTGTGCTGACTTTGCTTTGTGTTAAAGGGACAGTGCCTGAAGAAGTACACCTGGTGCACCACCACTTTGCAAAAGGTATTAATTCTTGAGTCACCCTGCCCTGCGGCATTGCATGGTGCGTTTTGGCTGTGTGTGTACCTCCTACACGATAACTGACCACAAATCCTCCCCCCGCAGCCTCCTACTCCCGCCTACTGCTGATGTTCTCCCGCCGCCTGCCGCTGCTGTTCTCCTACGTACGCTACGCGCTCTGAGGAGCTCCTGGGGATGGCTACAGCTCTGCCTCCACTTCAACATGCCTTCCTTCCTCCTAGCCGCTCTGCCCGCCGCTGTAGGCGCACACGCTGAGGCTGCTACGCAGCGCACAACCAACCGGCCTTAGTGCTCATAAACACACCGCCAGGTTTGACACAGCACCACTGTACACCCTGACCCCTTTGATCTATGATCATAGCTGTCCCACCCGGCGCGCTGCCTCGATGCTTATGGGCAGTGGTTCACCAGGCAACCACCATACACCACATACTGGTTTAAAGCGTTGGCATGGTGTTGAGCACACTGGCATGTAATACCCCAGGCTTGGTGAGACCCTCCCCCCCCGTGGCCACTAGCTCACCCTCCACCCCCCGTTGTACAGATGGCGGCGTGAAGCCCCATGTGGCTGGGCGGTAGGCCTGTGGCGAGTGTGTGCAGGCTGCGCTGTTTCAGAGTGCATCAGCGACATGCAGCAGGCGGCGATCGGTGGGTGGGCGAAGATCTGGTGGTGGCGGGGCACTTGCATTTGGGGGGGTTAAAAGGGGGGTAAGGGGGGTAAAGCATGCCTTGGGTGAAGTTACTATGCACCGTGTAACTCAGCAGTTACTTGATATTTTTATTTGTGTTGTTTGAACCTGCATTCCAGCAACACAATCCAGCCAGTTTGCAGGTGAGCGCTTGCCTGCTCGATGACGGAATCGTTTGTGCAGGCAATGCTGGTGACGGATCCTCCCGCTGCTGTGCCATTGCAAAGGTGTTGCGCAACTTGGCGTGGCTGCTTGTCCAGGGCCTCAGCCCGGCTCTGGTGGCGACTGCAGAGGAGGAGCAGGGACACCTCTATGATCCCATGACCTACCCTGCACTGTACCAATTGCTGTGCACCCTTGTGTTGTCTTCAGCTGGGTGGTATGAAGAGGACATGCGCGCTTCCTTCTTAGCGGTGCCTTCCAAGGTGCGGCACATGCTTGGTGCATCACAAGGCCAGGTGTTCCCCCTGCCACTCTTGCTGAACTGCTTACAGTCTGGCTGGCTACGGACGCTCCTGGTGCTTTTCCTGACCCCACGCGGTGTCGCACTGGACCAGCAAGTGGCCCAGACACGCTGCACTTCCGCGTCGCTCTCCTTCCTTGCATTGTCGTGAAACGCAGCTGGACGCAATGCCCAAAGGGACTGAAAACCACTGAGACAGTCATAAAGGTGAGTTGATTGAGCTGTGGATGCGAGGATGCATCCAAGTTGGTTGTGTGTGTGATGGTGCAAGTCAGGAGACACTTTAAAAGGGTTTTTGGGGTGTTGTGATTTTCAGCTGTGGGGTTTAGGGTTGGCATGCTGTTTAGGGTTGAGGGTTGAGGTGCATCCAATGGTGCACTGGTGGCCATGACACGGCCTGCATCATAGGCTTCAAGCACGTG
>JAULBX010030552.1:0-14875 GCA_032358255.1 Heterotrichella gracilis
CCCCCCCCCCCCCCCCCCCCCCCCCCCCCCCCCCCCCCCCCCCCCCCCCCCCCCCCCCCCCCCCCCCCCCCCCCCTCTACTAGTTGATCTCAAAGGTAATTTAATATTCACTGACAATTGATGGCTTGTCCTCCTGAAACATGGGTAGCAATGATTGATGATACATTGCTCTGCAGGCCTTGAACTAGCGGGTAAGGTCACTTTGTCAGACTAATCTCCATGGGCAAATGGCGGCCAGCCAACCACTCCAACCCTGTAGGACACAGGATGGGAACATGCCCCTAAACCCTAGCGCTAAGGCCTACAACGCTAACCCTACATTAGGGAGAATCACCTTTGCAAGCGTGCTCTTGCCAACCCCATCCGGCCCCCGCAGCAGCAGTGATGCCATTGGGCGGCGGGTTGCGGTGATGGCACGGGGGGCCAGATGCGCAAGGTGGACGGCATCAACGACGCGCCTGAGGGGATGAAAAGGCACAAATAAGAAATGAATAATAATGACATTGTCATATGGCCAGATGCGCAAGATTCAACCATACACCTGGGGAGGTAAGCCACAAAGTGAAGAAACAAGTCCACTCCAAACTGCCTGCTCAGAAATACCCATGTCTAGCTTTCAAGAGGTGGTGACATAGCCTTGAGGGTGTAGGATGTAGGGTCCAGGGTAATGGGACGCTACCTGACTGCCTGTGCCTGGCCCACCACCTGTTCCAGCAGCTGGGGATGCAAATCTGCAAGCTTAGATGGATCTGACATGGAGGTGATCCCCAGGGACCCCCCACAGGCAGCAGCCACCACTTGCAGCATGTGATGGGGCTCCACCAGGGGGGGTGCATTGGCAGGGTCTGGCGGTGGTTGGTTGGGGGTGGGGGTGAGGGTGGCGGTGGCTGGCGGGGGGGTGGAGGTACCGAGCTGCGGCAAAGGCAATCACGGTGAGCATACTTTTGAAATCGGTACATATAATGCATGAATACATATCGAAGTTCTTGTACGACCCGGATGTGAATAGGCCTACATATATCACTAGGAGTTTGTGACACCGTACAGCCAAACAGCACATCAGGTAAGCTTGCAGGTCCAGGTACGATCTTGCTCGGCCAGCCCCACTTGTTTTATCCCAAAGGACACGATATGCTTCACCCACATACGAATTCATCATCACATTCTGTTGCCACACATCCAGGTATGGCAACAGCCTGATGCAATCATTACCTCTTTCTGCTTCCCGGTATGGGTTTCATGTGGTGTTGGCGGCGCCATGTGGCCGATACCCCCCACCGGCTCTGGGGCAGGGGGTGGCGGTGGGGCGGGGAGGTGGGCGGTGGGGGGCGGCGTGTGGGTGGGTGGTGGTGGCGCCGCCACTGTTGTGCCCAGCATGAGCTTCTCATGTGGCACATTGAGATAGGTGAATCGGCACTGGGGGCAGCGGATGTGGGCACGGCCTGGAAGGGGGTGGTGTGTGGTGAGGGGGAGATTAGGGAGCAGGGAGTTGTTCACCACGTGTTCATGCTGTTTGCCTGTGCCGCACGCTACTTCGCGGTTGCGGCTGCACCTGGCATCAGCAACTTTGTGTGGCACATTGAGGTGAATCAGTACTGGGGACAGCGGATGTGCGCTCAACCTGGGACGGAGCAGTGCCCGTATCAAGAAAATGCATGCAATGTACTTCAGCAGCAAGTGGCACACATTGGCATGCTATCTTGCCATACACCGTGCTGGTGGTACGTTGAGGTATGTAAAGCCGCACAAACCACAGCGGCAACGGGGGAGACTCGATGCCCTAAGGTGGGGTAAAACGGGGAGACCCAATACCTTACATGACGTATAACAGGGAAGGCATCCATACCCTCAGGCGCACTGCAATACCCTTAGGCGGGGTAACAAGGGAGCACTCCTTACCCTTAGGTGGGGTAACAGGAAAGCCGCAGTGCGGGCAGGGGCGGGCAGGGCTGCGCCAGCTCAAACCTTGCACCTCCCATCCCAGCCAGTCGTGGGGGGCAACCGCAACCCTGGTGGGGTGTGTGGGGTAGGGGGGCCTGCATGTGTGGTAGGTGGGTGGGCACAGAGGGGGTGAGGGGACACACTGTACGCGCTGCTCGCATGTTAATAGCGATACTGAAACAACAAACACTAACGTCAAACTTATGACGAAAAGCATGGTTGGTGTAAAGGACACTACATCGACGTCATCGGTGTGTATACATGAATTGATTTGCTGCTCAGGATTTAAATTGAAGTAAGTGCATTTTGTTACTGACCAGTGCAGTTGGTCCATACCTGTATAATGTTATATGGGCATTAATACAACTTACACCTTGTAATTGATATATATAATCTCCTCTCCCACAACCCACCTGATAGTGCCCCCACCACCGACCCCCACTAGTGGATGGCTCCCTCCCGCCTCCGGCACAGGACTATGCAGTTCGCCCTCCCCTGGACAAGAAACACATGGAAAATGACTACACACATGCGGCTAATAAACACGAGGATTCATTCACAAAAATGCATGCGTAAAGGACACATCTAGCCACAAACATGCGTTCCAGCCATACAGCTCACCAGTGCAGCAGCAGCAACCTTGTCCATCTGTGTGGGTTTAGGGGTCAGGGGTTTCGCATTTGGGGTTTAGGGTTCATAGTTATGGTCTGCCATGTGCCCATGTCAACTGGTGGCCCACCCACGTGGCTCAGCCTCATCAGGGCAGCAGCCTCGTCACCGCATCAGGGTTTACGGTTATACATTAGGGTTCAGGATCTTACCTGGTTCCGTGCCATCTGATCTCCTCATGTGGCTCAGCCTCACCAGCGCAGCAGCCTCGTCCATTATATCCACGGCACTGTCGGGCAGGCGGCGGTCGGTGATGTACCTGTAAGGGAGATCATTCATATATTTGGTAATTCCTACCATGCACCTGAAACTGTGGCTCATTTAAAGACGAGGATTAAACGTTTGGAACATGCCATTGTGTCCCCGCCGGCCCCATCGCCTCCCCACCGCCTACGCCACACAGCCCAGCGCCTGGCGTACACAGCCAATCCCAGCGCACATATGTTTAACAACAACTTGATGTTCACAAAAAAATGCAGTCTCTTCCGCCTGCCTTCCTGCCGCCGCCATCGCATTACACAGCGCCTGGTGCTCGAAGGCCACCCTGAGGTATCCCCCCTAAGTTTCCAAGGATACTTTGCATCAAATTGCTCTATTTTCGAGCTATCAGAATTCCACTTCATGCCATCTTTTCTTCATTGACATACCCATTCATCAACCCATTTATTAGCTCCACCCACCTTCCCGCCGCCTCCGCCGCGGTGCGCAGCCCCTGGTGCGTGAATGCCACCCCATGGTACGCCTCGTATCGTGGCCGCAGCCCCTCCAGCACCGCCACAGCCTCATCGACAGTGGCCTCCTCAACCAGCACAGCCTGGATGGGCGGCAGAAACTGGGGATTAACACACAGTTTTGCAGACAGATGGAGGGCTTGCAGTGGATCCAAGTCATTTGCGTTTTTGGGAGGGAAATGCAGTTTTCCCTTTGCTGCAGCCCCTCCAGCACTGTCACATCGTACACGACAGTGACCTCCTCAACTAGAAAAGGCATACATGCAGGACTCTGGGGATACTGCAAAGATTATTCCACATTTTTGTTTTTTAATACCCGACTTTTGAGGCAGATGAAGGGATCCCAAAAGCAAATTGCTGGTTTGCAAAAAAACTACTCCTTATGGGCAAAACATGTAGTTGAAGAGTGGCCTCTTCACCACGCACAGCCTGCAGATGTGACTCAACAGGGAAGAAGGGCAGGCAGAAGTTAGCGAGTCTGTGCAGAGGATCGACGCAAGAAACTTGCAGGTTTCGTTGTTTTGCATGGGCCACTGCCCCTCCAGCTGCCTAAAACCCTACACCTGCATATTCAGCTGCCGTATCCCCTTGTCCTCACCTGAAACCGCCTAGCAAAGGCTGCGTCTGACTCGATGTGTTGCTGGTACTCATCTAGAGTGGTGGCGCCAATGCAGTGCAGGTCTCCCCGTGCCAGGGCAGGTTTGAGGAGATTAGCAGCGCTCATGCTGCCGTCCGCCGCACCAGCACTCACTGCAAGGAACGGGGAATGCTGAAGAAATTTTAATAAAATATTATTTTTGTAATAAACAGTCATTATAATAACTCTTGATTATTATGATAATCGTCAAATTAAGAGTATTCATTTTATACTTGGTTACAGTTAACAACAAACAAGTGTTGTTATAACAATTAATTTACATTATTCCTTAGGATTTTTTCAGCAAAGGAAGCCCTTAGTAAAATAATGAAAATAAAAGGGAGGGGTGGCGGCTGTGCAGTGCACATGGCCACCAGCACATCGCGCACCCAGTGTGTGTATCTCGTCGACAAACAGGATCACCCCCCCGTTGGCCGCATGCACCTCCTCCAACACCCCTTGCAGCCGCTCTTCGAATGCTCCCCGGTACTGAGTCCCCGCCACCAGCGCCCCCACATCCAGCCGAATCAGGCGCCTGCCGCGCAGCCCGTAGGGGGCGGTGGGGCTTACAATGAGCTGCGCAACCCCCTCTACAATGGCTGTCTTACCCACCCCTGGTTCCCCCACCAGCACGGGGTTGTTCTTGGTGCGCCGGAGAAGGATCTGGAAATGGGGAAGTGGTACGATCTAAGAGACCCCGTGCCATGCATGCAAGCACTGCTCATGCCGATGCGATTCAATGCCCATGCCATCCAATGAATTTGCATGTCCGCGGCCTTTGCCACCCGAACCACCTGCAGCATCCGCTGCACCACCTAGTGTCGAGCCACCAATGGGTCCAATCGCTGCCCCATGTGTGACACCACTGCGTGCATACACCCATGGCCATTCACGCACGTGCCAATGGCACATACCTTTGCTTTCCATGCATTTGCCATGCAAGCACGCATATGGCTTTAACACACTATGCCCCACCTGCAGCATTTGGTGCACCACCTGGTGCCTGGCCACCAGTGGGTGCTCTTGCGCATGCCGCCAGTGCATGCATGGGTACGCGACCACTGCATTGCATGCATTATATCGTTGCAATAGATGCGTTCGGTCGTTGCCCATGTTGTAAATGCCCTTTTGCCTTATGCATGTTTGGCCCCCACCTGCAGCATCCGGTGCACCACCTGGTGTCTGGCCACCAGTGGGTCAAGCCGCTGCTCCCGCGCATCGCGTGTGAGGTCACGCCCATATCGCTCCAGTGCAGGACGTACCCCTCCGCTGCTGTGGGTGCGGTGTGGGTGGGTAGTGAGTGGGTGGGTGGGGGCGACGTGTGGGTGGTGTGTGTGTGGTGGGAGGGCGTGTGGGCGGTGGGTGGTGTGTGTGTGTGGGTGAGCGGGTGGTGGATGGGTGGCTGATATATGGGGCAGGTTGGTGGGTGCGTGGATTGTTGGTCTCCTTAGTGGGTTGGGTGGCTCAGTTGGGTGACTAGGGTCGGCTACCCACCCACTCACCCACCCATAGGTGGTGCATAGGTGCCAATAGCAGAATGTATGGTCGGTGTTCATACAGGGTGACAGAATCAGGGGTGTGACTGGTAGACTGTGAGTCAACTATTAACAAGGGGGGAAGGCTTGGAGCATGCTGCCAATGGCGTGGCATGGGGTGGCATGGCCATGCATGCATCCAGCGTTACCGTCTGTGTGGCGAAGGTCCCGGGTTCGCTTCGTGGCCCGTTGCGCTGTCACCTCCATGATATATGCCGTTCTCAAACTCCGACACGGGGTCCGCTTGACTGCTGAACAAGGCTCTGTAGAGCAGGCCTTGCCGGTTCTTGGTCGTTCGCAGGCCACTTTTGACCAGCAGCAGCATTGGATGTACCACTAGGTTACACCCTCAACATGATAAGGCTTCAGATTGCCCAGTTCGCTGGCCAGTCACACTCCTGCATCACGTAAAATAACAGGCGCCTATATGCATGCATTATAGACTGTCGAGTTGGAACTACGCGCGGTAAAAGCAGTGATAACCGATGTCCAAAGCGCTTTTGATATCGAACTTGTTAAACCCAATATACCAGTACGTGTAGCACTGCCTGGGCACGCTCCCTCGAGCACTTACGCGAAAACTAAGTTCGTGGCCCCAGTGTTTCTTGAAATAGTAGAAAGTGCACCCACCAAACCACGAACATGGTGCACCTTTTACTTGTGCAAGCACCAACCCCTCTTAATAACCCACGCACACCTTGCACATAAGACAAAGACTGGGCGTTTCGTGTCAACCTGCTTCATTCGTGGCGTATATCTTTCTGCTTGTTTCCACTTTACAGACCCACGCTGAGGCACAGACTAAAAAGTACAGACCTCGTTGCGTCGTACAGTAAACTGTGGCATCTCCCAGCAGGTGCAAAATTGCGTAGTAAACAAAGCCTGGTACTCTCCTAGTCCCTCTTCCGCGCCGGGGAGTTGTCTCATCGGGAACCATTCCTTTGGATCCCTTCTTGTTCCTGTTGTGGGTGTCTGGGTGTGGGCACCTAGCCTTGCAAGCGGTGTTGGAGAGGTTGGAGGAGCTTGCACACGCCCGTGTGGACCGCCGTGCTTAGGAGTCGCTGCAGTGGCTGCTTGCTGGAGGAAAGATGGGCCGTATATTCAAAGAGGTGAGTGAGCATGCATCGTAGAGTTCATGACTAAGTGCCTTGTTCAACCATGCCGATTCATGGCAGGCCACAGCACTATCCGCCGCTTATAACTCGTACTCCTTCCTCGCTGAAATGTGGGTTCCCTGCTGCAGTTTGTGAATGAGAGCGGCAAACCCAAGTACTGCTGCGCCCTCTGCAGGTATGTTGCAAACAAGGGTCAAGTGCATAGCTAGTGCAATGCATACACCACGGAACCAGTGTGATAGCTACTGCCTTAGTATTTAGCCTCGGTCCTGTAACACAAGCCACACCTATGACAAGCCGTGTACCTTTGTCACCATACGCTTGTGGTTGTGGTCCTCTCACCAGTCCTTGACCAGGTCTACACCGCGCACCACGAACCAGGCCCTACACCACGCGTCTACACCGATACCTAGTCCCCACAGACAAACCCACAAACCCCACTACATGTTCCTATCCCACTTCCAGCCTCCCAACCAGTTTAAGCAGGGATGCATGGCTGCACAGCAGTCCGCCTAATACTACCAGTCCAGATCCATACACAGCTCCCGTATTGTAACCAGTGGCAGTCATTGTGTGCCGGACTTTAATAGCACGTTAACTTGCTTCCATTAACCTGCATACCATTCCCCCCTCCCTCCCCTCCCCCCCCCCGCACCCCACACACACGCACACGCACAGCGCTGACCTGACTAGCGAGCAGTGGCTGGCTGCGAAGGGTACACGTCCGCACAGCAGCCCACATACCTCTCACCACTCCTCTTAACCCACTTCCAGTTCAGTAGCCTGGTCCAAGCCTCTAAACAGCCCTTAGAAGCGGTCCCCACCCACCCCACCCCCACCTCTACCTCCTACCCCCAATCTCCCTGCAGTCAATGCACCACTCCCCACCCCTACCTCCTACCCCCTGCAATCTTCTAACCAGTCCTCCCCTCGCAGCGCGGACGTGGCCAGCGAGCAGTGGCTGATCTGGGAGGGCTACATGGGCGCCCAGCAACCAGCCTACCTGTTCCGGACCGTGGTGAACGTTGAGCCGTACTCACAGCAGCGGGAGGAGCAGCTCTCCACCGGAAACTACACCCTGGTGGACGTGCGCTGCAGGAGCTGCTGCAACCACCTGGGCTGGCAGTACGTCACCGCCAGCAACAAGGTGAGTATGCCCTTGCGGTTTCCGCAGTGAAGTACCTTTGTGTACATAGATTGGTGAACGGGTTTCCACTTTGAAATACTTTTGTGTACTTACAGTAGATAACGCAAACGCATGCCACGCCAGCAACAAGTGGATGACCCTAGGTGGGTGTAGTTGCTCAGTTTGGTTGTTGCAAGCGTTACAGTAATACAGCAAGTTTGGCAGCTAGCCCACTTGCTTTGTGCTTGAACCAGCCCAGTCCTAGTACTGCATATACCACCTCTGCACTGTCGGTTTCAACCCAGGTTATACGCGTAATGCAAGGCCAGCCCGTGCCGCCCTGGGCTGCCAGGAAAAAGGTGCATATGTCGGTGTGACTGGAATAGAGTATACTGGCACACAGCATTCATGGGAAACTGTGAACAGTCATGACGGGGTCCACGAGGCTGGGCCGTGGAGGCGTGTTGCAAGATTCACCGCGCATTCTTGCAGACGTGCACTGTCGCATCTATGTTTGTGAGGCAAGCCCATTAGTAATAAACGCCAGCCATCGCCCTAAACACCCCAAACACTACACACTAGACCCTCAACCCTGTAAATATTGAGGTTGTATTGAAATCAGCATCTCTGCACCTATTTGTATGGCTGCTGCCTGTCGTTCCTGTGCCCTAGTCCAAGCCAAACCATTCAGCTATGAGGTTGCATGGACCCACTTATAAAGCGCTCAACTACCTTTCCAAGCCTGGCTGCTTGCTGACCGGGCCTGTGTGGCTTGCCTAGGATCAAAAGTACAAGGAGGGGGGCATCCTATTACAGCAAGGGCTGCTGGAGCGGAAATACCAGCCAGTGGAGGCGCAGCAGCCCACCAGCAGCAGCAGCGATGCAGCCAGGCCACTGCCAATCACATGCTGACGGCTGTGTGACTTTTTTGGGGTTTTGATGTGCGGGGTGGTGGTAGGGCACGCCCTGACTCCACCTCTCCAAGGTGCACAAGGTCTAGCGTGGTGGTGGTGGGGTATTGTTGAGGCTGATGGAGCAAGAGTACCAGCCAAGTAGAAGCTCATGATCAGCAACTTAAGACCAACGCTGCCAGATCGTTCCCAGTTGCCTGCTAACAGCCCTGTCTTCCTTGGATTTACTAATTAGGTTATCCTTTTGCTACCACTTTTCAAGAGCTTGTATATTTACTTGTTGTTCCTAGCAGTGCCGCCTTGGTTTCCACTGTTTCTGTGCTCTACGCAGCGCAATGCAGCCACTGAACATTGCCCCATTTGTGTGTCCAGCTATTCTCAATATGGTACACCGGCAAGCTGTTATATGAGTCATATAGCAGCGCTGGCTGGTGTACAGGGGGTTTTCCTCGAGCCGTATTGCTTAGCCTCGTCAGGGGTGTTAGTATGTAACCCCCTGGTTTCAGTATTAACACCCCTAATCTGCAGTCTTTGTTATAGTTCCTGTTTTCTAGTTCCTAATTTGACTGAGTATCAACACCCCTGGCCATTGGCACCCCAAGGCTTGATTTCCATGTGCACATGGGTTCCTCCCGCCCACACGCGTTGATAGATCCCACGCAAGGCACGACAAACCAGCTGCTGCAGCCTTGCACATTTTAACAACGTTTGGAACCCTTTGTCTCGTGAAGCAAAGGCTTGTTCAACAGCATTACCGTAATGGTGCATTTACAGTCACTGTAAATGCAATTGCCAAGCAACAATCTGAAAGTGACCAGCGGAAATGGGAATTGCCAAGCAACTATCAGCCCACGAGCAAAAATCAAGCTGCAATCAATATGATAATATATTATACCACGACCTGTTTTGTCAACAAAACAGGTCGACAAACTATCTCAAAACCATGTCACACAACACACACACGTGCACACACACACATTACTTCCCAAAGTGCACACTGCTCCCAGTAACTGTTGGGAAGACGGGGCACTCCTGGGTACCTGCAAAACTTTATTGAGTGCACTCTAGAAGGACAAAATTTGCTTGCCTTTATATTTAATTTAATTTGCTTGCCTTTATATTGCAGACAGAAGACAGCATCGGGAAATCACTTGTAAAATTGTGGCAAGCCTGTGAGGGTTCCCGTGAGCCCCTTGCTGGATGACAAAATCCCAATCAAGGGCAAACAAGGAGGAGCTACAAGGGCACAGATGCTGGAATTGAGTGCGCCAGCATTGTCTCGCAAGTCACAGCTGAATAACATCTACCGTCATGCAAGGAACAGCTTGTGCACAGCGACCGCTACTCTGGCATTGCTAAAATCCTGTAACCAACTACCCAGCCTAGGCTGTGGGTGCTACCTAATCGCTGGGGCAGGTAACACGGGCACCCAGCAGCAACGTGGCTCCAATGTCTGCTCCCTCCATATGAAGCATGTGGCACTTGGTACTTGGTCTGCAGCAATGTCTCGCCTGCTAACCACCCCACGTGAAGCACATGGCCATTGCATTCTGGTGTGAACATAGCCTCGCATGCTACCCACCCTACCAAAAGGGCGACTGCTGATCAGGCTGAGCCAGCCGAAATGGCCTGCATGGGCAGCAACAGCTACAGCAACTCCGCCTGGCAGGTGGTCCGCATGCCCTCCTCGCTCTGCATGCTCCTGGGCAGTGACCGGTGCACTTCAGCCCTTTCGAGCAGACGTATGGTGTGGCCCCAGCCTAGCCTGTGCTACGAGGAGCACTGTCTTGGCTATGCCACTGAAAGCTATGCAAAATGGCCTGCATGAAGGAGCAGGAACACTGGCAGATGGCTGACATTTCCTCTTTGCTCAAGTACCCCATGGCAGCGGCCGCTCTATGGGAAGCCTGTTGAGGTCATGGATGGCGGGGCCCAGGTCAGTCTGTGCTGGGTGAGCGATGGGGGCCGCGCCACCCACCAAACAACCAACCGGCCTACATGGGTAGCAGGAACACTGCCTGGCAGATGTCTCGGATGTCCTCCTCGCTCTGCATGTCCCGGGGGAGCGGCCGCTCCATGAGGCGCTTGTTGAGCTGGTGGATGGTGGGGCCCAGGGCCGCCCCCGCGCCCTCATTGTACCAGGGGTGGGACATGACCTCCGCCATGGTGGGGCGGGTGGCGGGGTCGGACTGGAGCATGGCCATCAGCAGGGACCTGTTGTGCAAGCACAAATATATAATTTGAGAAAAACTGTATGATAAAGCGTAAACAAGATTTGATTGCACAAAAATCTGACTTGTATTTTTGCGAGGGGGGGTCAGCAAGCGGGACCGCGCCAACTGGATATATATATTACATAGGTAGGGGCATGTGTTATTATGTAGTGCACCACAATGAACGGCCTGCTTGTGTGACATTGGGTCGTGTTGGACGACACCCTGTGGCATGCAAGCAGATGGCAACATAGCTGCTGGTACCACATAGTCACCACTTCATACCGACACAACCTCCTGGATATGGGTCTGCATCCGAATTAGGGTTTGAATGTGTCCTACACGGGGCCCCTCAAAACCTCACCAGCGCTTGGAAGTAGAGGTTAGGGATTTGAGTCAAGGCCTAAGGGTTAGGGTTTGGCCGCACCTGCAGTCTGGCGTGAGGGTATCAGACAGCGGGAACTCAAACTTGACCAGCGCCTTGAAGTAGGACTGTAGCGCGCTGACCCCCTCCCTCGCGCCATCGGATGCATCTTCCTCGAAGGCATGCCTGCACAAAAATTGAGACCCATCTATAGGATAGAAATATAAGAATGAGCATGTGGAGACTTTTGGTAGATTGACGCCTTAAGTGCCATTGACGATATTGAGGACCCTTAGAGGCACGTTTGAAGCAGCAAGCCAACCCCTGCTATCTAACAGAATGACGATGAACACTGCCACAATTGTAAATGCAATCTACCGAGTTGCAATCTACCGAGTTCTGACGCAACATGATATTGAAAATAGTATGTACAAGTCGATTTGGCCTACAGGATATTGAAAATAGTATGTACAAGTTGATTTGGCCTAGCAGTATACAAGACTCCCCAATGCACTTGTATTGTGAAGTGATAAATTGCATTAACTGAGATCAACACGCCCCTGGTTGATTATTCCACTCATTCTTGCAGCCTCACCCTTGCCTGGCATGGCCACGCATTTCCCCCCGGGCACACCATTCCCACCAACGTGTCGTCGCCCTCTAGATAGCGTTTTTGCGCACCTCCCATGCAGCATGTAGTAGAGCACCAGCTGCATACCATGGTGCTGTTAAGGGTTTCACTAGGGTTTTTCCCCCTAAGATTTTCCCACACCCACCTTGCATGCAGCATGTAGTAGAGCACCACGCCGCACGCCCACACGTCCGCCTTGTGGCCATCATACCCCTGGTTGCTGCTGCTGGGAGGCATGAGCACCTCTGGCGCGATGTACAATGGAGTGCCCACCAGCGAGCGAGCAGCGCTCCCGTTGAGGCTGTCCTTGCTCAGCCCAAAGTCACACACCTTGAGCTGAAGCTCGCCCTCGGTTGGGTGGTGGATGAGCAGGTTTTCCAGCTTGATGTCCCTGCATAGGGGGGTGTCAGGCAACCCTCAAAGTTCTCCCGAACCAAGGGTCCAAACATAATAATGGAATCATCTATAAGGATTACCCTTGCCCAAGCTCTGCTGTCTCGACAAGGAGCTGGGGTGGGGAAAAAGGCAATATGAGGAGCTGGGGGTCCTGCCAAATGAACCCTAACCCTAGGTTAAGCTGGGACTCGCTCTCAGTTGGTGGTGGATGGGAGATTGTCCAGGTTATCCGTTCGTGAAAGAAGATGGAATGACAACTTAGGTTCCCAACCCCTCTGTTGAAATCCCCTCATGCAAACCGTCCACGAGGATTTCGGCACAGTCTCCCCCCTTCCCTCCCTCTGCATGTGAACCCCACTTCCAAATGGTTTGTCCCCTCCTCGCCTCTCCTCACCTGTTTGCGATCCCCTTCTGCGTCATGAAGTCCACAGCGGCCACCAGCTCCTGGAATAGGGTGCGCGCATGGTACTCAGACAGCGCCCCAAAGTCATCCATCAGCTGCGACAGCTGGCCCCCGTTCACGTACTCCATGACGATTCCGACACCCGCAGCAGTAAGGATCAGCTCCTTGAAGGCCACCACCTGAGAAGGACACGATGGATCGTTAGGGTAAGCTCAGGGATGTTCGGGGAGATGAGCGCACTGAGTTTAGAGAATAGGGTTAAGACCCCTTGGGAACCACTTGGGGATGAGACAAGGCTTGAAAAGGCAGACAGGCACACTGTACAGATACCCAATGTGTGTGATTTTGAAGTATTCATTCGATGCGCAACCCGAAAGCCACCTGAGATTGGACGCTACCACCTGGGGGGTAATGATGTCGCTCAGAAGGGCATTGCAAGCCGGCAATAGGGCCACCAGTCAAGGTCTGTTTAGGGCCACTAATTCAGGGTTACTACCACGAGTGCAGGATGCCACCTACAATTGTAATGTTCCCATCACCTGTTGATGACCCGTCACCACCCTCAGGTTCAGGATTTAGGGTTTAGGGTTTCCATGTTCCCGTTACCTGCGGATGGCCCGACACCGCCCTCAGGTTATGGGTTTACAATTCAGGGTTTAGGGTTTCCATGTTCCCGTTACCTGCGGATGGCCCGTCACCGCCCTCAAATTGAGCACCTCCCGCACCACCAGCTGCAGCTGGCGCTGGTTCACAACCTGCACAAACTTGATGGCTACCTGCGGCGAGGGAGGGGGAGCAAAGTTAATCGCAACCTGTGGGGAGGGAGGGGGAGCAAAGTTAATCGCAACCTGCGGGGAGGGAGGGGGAGCAAAGTAGTCGCAACCTTGCGGGGAGGGAGGAGGAGCAAAGTTAATCGCAACCTGAGGGGAGGGACGGGGGGCAACTCTGAATACTAATGCCTGAGTGGCCACTCCACGCCCTTGGGAGTACCATCTGCAACGCTTCGATTGCCACTTGCTGAGGAGGGAAAGGGCAGCACTTGGTGCCAGCTGGGGCGTTGATGTATAAATAAAGATTTCCTGCTTCATATTGTAACACCCCTGACGCAGTTGACCAGGTCCACCTCCCGCACCATCAGCTGCAGCGCTAGGGGTACCACCAGCTGTGCACCAGCTGGCAGCCTTGAAAGCACACATTTTCCGGGTAGACTGCTTGCTCTAATATTCTGGCAAGTACAGAAAGTGGAGAGATTTCACCACGCTGGTTTGTTCATAAAAGCCATTCAAAGTACCACTACGACTGCGGAAAGGTGCCAGCCACACATAGATGAGGCAGAACTATGCACACACACTTTTAAGGATTCGGGTTTCACGAGCCAGGGTTCCAGTCCTTGTGCAGTTTGCGGTGTGGACTGTGCCATAGGCCCCGGCGTGTATGCCTCGGCAGCTTCAAGCACATGCTGCTGCCGGCAAGTGGGCCGAACTACTAGGGGCGAACTTTACAAAGGGTTTCCTGGTTACACTTCAAGGACTAGGATTCAGGGGCCACCGTGTAAAGCTCCACACACCAGGGTACCGGTTCTTGTGCAGTTGGCGGTGTAGACCGTGCCATAGGCCCCTGTCCCCAGCCGCGCCCCCAGCGTGTATGCCTTGGAAGCCTCCAACGCCCGCTGCTGCAGCCTGCTGGGCTTGCCTGTGGCTGGGTCACACCAGCGCAGCAGGGGCCCATCGAACCCCGGACCTCCTGCATAACGAAGGAAGATAATTTAAAACATACCGTATCAAACAGATGAAAACAATTAAGGCACCTCTGGGGTTAACGGCAGCCGATCATAGGAGATGTATAGGTAAGCGTTCTTCCATTGATTTCTCTTTCATGCAAGCACAATTCCAGCCAGCTACTAAATTGGCTGGAAACGTAAAGAGATTTATAAAACTGTAAAGGTATTCACTCAGGCCTCTAGTGAACAACACAAAGTAACATATTGTTGCATACCATGCCCTGTCCTTATTACTCTTTTTGTTGAAAAGTTGCACAGGCCATTGGATGTCAGAAGGAAAGGGAACGGCAACCGACCCGCCCACTTCTTCCCCTACCTTGTGCGTCAAACTCCTGCCTTTCACAGGCAGGCGGGACTTCCTCGCAACGACACTCGCGGGTGGAAACAAAGAGGGAGGCGTCACGGTGGGGGGAGGGGCCTGGG
>JAULBX010030563.1:0-14816 GCA_032358255.1 Heterotrichella gracilis
TTTTCTCATATACCGTATGTATACCGTATATACGGTATATACGGTATGGGGCGTATATACGGTATGCGCAACCCTAAGATTAATGGATACAGGATCGACGGTGAAGACTTTGCCTCTTATAATTAATCCATTATTTTCTGTCATTCACATGTCGATTTTTGTGCCTCATCCTGTCTGTGTCTCATACAGCCAGATTGCCCTTCACGCAGGCATGCAACTACCAGTACCCCCACAGGCCAGCGGGGCTGTTTTCAGTGGACCCTAAACTCGCCACTGCCAGCACACATGGCAATGCGAACGTTTTGGTGGAGACAGTCAGCGCGCAATGTGGCGGCCAATGTGACACCGGCGACTCTCCCTCGTGCCCTGGGATACATTATTTCATGATGGGCAATGGAGAGGGGGCAGGGTGGCGCCACACTCCCTCCTGGCCACCTGTCACCTCTGCTCCGCTTGTGCTCCACCTGGCAGGGGAGTTGGAGGCGGGTAAGCAGGGGGTAGCAGGACATGGAGCTGTGGTGCGTCACGGCTACCTGGCACCGTACCCGCCACAGGAGAGCCGAAGCTGGGCACACAAGGTATGGTGTAGGCGGTGGGATGCAATGCATCTTATTGCATACATAGCATTGTCACATAATAACTCACTTCAGGCCACTGCATGCCCGTACTGTCACATGATGACAGCGCATGCATTGCGTGTTTGTTCCCATTGTGCCGACTGATGATCATTTACTAAAGTTGATTTTTTTATTTCATCAGGGCTAAGACCTTTTGTGATTAAACTCTCTCACAATGATGCTGAGCGCCTGGCGTGAGTGTCGCATCTGATGTGCAGGTGGACGCGCGCCGCTATTTTGGTGGGTGGTCCCGTTACGATGTTATGACTAGGCCCATGGAGTGCGTGCGATACCGCGGAGTGCGTGGGGTGGGCCACCTGATGTTTGACAGCGCGCCACTGACAGAGCCCCTGGCTGTGGTTGGCAGCCCCCAGCTGCAGCTGTGGCTGGACTCCAGCGACACCGATGCCGATGTGTTTGTGTACCTGCTGGACCTGGACCAAACAACGGGGAAGGCAAGGTAGGGGATGCGCACATCAAACTGCGCAACTTATTTGCTGCAAATGGAATGGCAATGTGCACACTTAAGAGTTGTGATTATGCTGATCCTTGGCCATGTTCATGCAACACTGGGTTTGTACCTCACAGCAGGATGCAGGCCATCTGGCAACATCCGGATTGACAGTGTCGTGATCACCTGAGCTTGGGTCGCACACCTACTTGCATCTGCAGGTACATTACCGAGGGCCAATTCCGTGCCAGCCAGCGAAAGGAGTACCCCACACCCCCATCCACCGCCTATCGCGCCACCGCCGTCCTGCCAGGCCACTCCTTCCACACTTATGAGGCATCCGATGTGCAGCCGCTCACCCCCGGTGAACCTGTGTGTGTGCGGTTTGACATGCGGCCCACTGCCTACTGCTGGCAACCAGGGCATTGCCTGCGCCTGCATGTGGCTGGGAGCGATGCCAAGCACTTTGAAGTGGCCAACCCAACGCGCCAGCTGACAGTCCACACGGGGCCAGGCATGCCATCCAGCATTTCAATACTCATAGATGCAGCCTGATAATTGGTACAGATGTTTTGGTAGGCTGGCATGGCTGTGGTAGTGAAGTCCTTCTAAGGTGCACCAAGGTGCGCAAGTATAGCCAGGATGAGGCTGCTGGCACCATGCAAGTACTGGCATAAGAGGTAATGCCAAAGTATTGCTTGCAACATGCTCAGCTGAACCCGTTTGACAGAAAGCCCTGCACAATAAACAACACACTATGATTGGGCAGGTATTGCTCGAAAACGAGAGAGAAGTCGTTTTGCTTTTGAGGGGTGTAATCATGCTGGCATTCAGGAAACGCAACTGAAAACCATGGCATATTGAAAGGCATTCACCGAGTCAGCCTGTTGACGAATTCAAAACAATGATTCAGCTTGGTGACCAATTTAAAAAAAGCAAACCAATTAAAAAGTTTGGTATTTTTGTTTTTCTGCGAAAACATTGTGTGTTTCCAGTAGTGGACCACGATGTGTCACCTGTAAAACCTGCACTTGCAAGTTGAGAGCCAAGCATTAATCGGATCCACGCGTCTAGTATTGGGGCAACTCGCCTCAGTCCAGTGGTACAAAAACACTGCAGTTCTGACTTCAACGCAGTGCTAGTGGACAACCATGCGGTGTGCCTGGCCAGTGTCTTGTTGGTGCAGTGCGCCTCTCTTCACCTATTGCTGATGTCAACAACACAGACAACACAAGCACGCAACTTCTGCTCCTGTATTGCTAGTCTGACCCAAGTTTGAGCTCTGCATATGTTGCAGCCTGCTCTTTTTGACTCCTCACTGAAGACGTTCCAAGCACAGCAAGGATGATAAAGCTGCGAACCTACCTGGTTACAAGCTCTCTTGCCGCGTCAGCCGTCATCTACCATGCATTTGCTACAAGGGAGCAGTAAGTCGTGCAGCTTTTTATTTTTTCCTGCTGTTTGCATGCATGCACCTGCCCAAAACGACATTGCCCTCAACACCGCCAAGAAAACGTATGCATGCTTCAGGTATTTTCCGTCCATGGTATACCTGTCTACGTCAAAGATATCAATTGCAGTGTTGGGCAACTTCGGGTTCGCTATGGCCCTGCTGATGTACCACGTCCTGACAGCGGTAAGTGCCACTGCCCTCCTGGATGCCCAGCACATGTTGCTTCCTCCTGCGTGTTGCTTCCTCCTGCACATCTGACACGCGAGGTCCGTACAGGTGTTCTTGGGGACGTTGCGGGAGGCCGAGGTTGAGCGCATCAATGATAGGATCAGCCAGGCGGTAATGGAGACTTGCCTCGCTATGACCATATTCAGGGAGGAGTTCAATGTCGAGTTTGTGGCCATGTTCACCATCCTCACCTTTGTCAAAATATTCCACTGGCTGGTGCAAGACAGGGTGGACTACATAGAGGCCACTCCCAATATATCCGGCCTGCAGCACTTCCGTATAGTGTGCCTCATGTGGTTGCTGCTGGTAAGCCTGATGCCGTGCGCCTGCCAGTGCTCTTTGTGCATACACCCATCCACCTGTGCAACACACAGTAAAATAAGTGTATCCAGCTCATACATCCGCGGGGTGTCTGTTGTCGAGTGAACCTGCCCACAAGCACCGTGCCTCCTGGTGCAGATGGTTGACTGCCTGTTCCTTCAACACACTATCTCGAAGACGCTGGCGGTGGGCGCCTCCATCCACCTGCTGTTTGCCTTTGAGTACTTCATCCAGGCGTCCACCATCATCAGCACCAGCGTCAAGTATGGGTTGACACTGTACGATGCCTACACCGAGGGCCGCTGGGAGCACAAGGGCGTGTATGTGTTCTACCTGGACCTGCTCACCGACATGCTGCACCTCTTTGTGTATGTGGCCTTCTTCATCATTGTCTTCACCAACTATGGGCTACCGCTGCACCTGGTAAGTCACGCACGCCCCCTCGGGCCCAGGACATGCAATTTGCATAGCATAGCGGGGTTTCCACACGAGGTGCTGCTGCTGTTTGCCCACTCATGTAAATGGACCTCTCTAAAAACTTTTATTGAAAAGTAATCATCCTGTCACAGGTGCGGGACATCTATTGGACGTTCCGCAACTTCCGCAATCGCGTGGCAGATTTCCTGCGCTACCGCCGCGTGACCGCCAACATGGATGAGCGCTTCCCTGATGCCACTGCCGAGGACCTAACGCGCTGCGACGGCATCTGCATCATCTGCCGCGAGGAGATGGGCGCAGGCACACGCAACAAGAAAATCCCCTGCAGCCATGTGTTCCACCTGCACTGCCTCAGGTGCGGGGCTCGAAATATGTGCATGCTCGTTGCCATGGAAAGTTGTGCACGTTTGTAACCAGAAAGAAATTTGTCAAATATGAAAGGGTAAGGAGGGAGGGATGAAAATTGGTGTTATATTGTAATCCTATGCAACGAGCTTGTGTATTAATTGCATCTTGACTATTACTTGCACTGTATTATCGAATTTGTTTTCAGAGTTTGTTTTCCCACCTTAATAGCCGCGCCGGGACCCATCGCACAGTACCTGAACGCAGCAGCGCCCAGTACCCACCCGCACAGCACTCACCCGCTCCAATGGCGCAGGTCTTGGCTGGAGCGGCAGCAGAACTGCCCAATATGCAGGAGCTCAGTGTTTGCTGGAGAGCAGGGTGGGGCCGCAGCTGCAGTGCCAGCAGCGGTGGCAGCGGATCGGGGCGCAGGGGCAGAGGAGGCCCTGGTGCAGCAGCAGATGCAGGCGCTGTTTGCGCACTTCAACCAGGGTGGTCATGGGCATCAAGCTGCAGCTCCCCCTGTCCCTGCACCTGCACCTGCACCTGCTGCGCCACCCGCTGCTCCTGCGCCTGGTGTTGCTGACCAGACACAGGGACAGCCAGCCATGCCGCCAGAGGGGCAGGCAGCACAGCCACAGGCTGGGCCTGCAGGGCCTGCAGGGGTGGCCCACCAGGCGGCCTACCCACAGATCCCGCCAATGTGGGCAGGCTACATGCCGCCGATGGGCTACATGCCACACTGGCTGCCCCACACATCCATGGCTCTCTTTGCGCCAGGTGTGCAGCAGATGCAGTACGCTGGGCAGCAGAGTGCAGCCAGCATGGGCGGGCTCAATGGCCAGGTGAGTAGTGAAAGCAGCGTTGCGACTGCAACCAATATGCTCTGGGTGTAGTCCAGTCATCACGGTGTTGTGGTGGGTGTGCAGGTCCTGCCTGGCATTGTCCCAATGCTGCCTCTCTTCATGGCGCAGCCCTTACTGCAGCCATTCACGCCGCCGCTACCCCCCAATGCCACACCGGAACAGCGGCAGGCAGCAGCGGCGGCGGCGGCAGCAACAGCGGCGGCAGCAGCGGCCATCATGTCTCCACTGACCATGCTCATGCCACCAACGATGCCATCCACAGGTATGAATATGGGCAGCTATCTCATGCTTTGCATACATCCGCGTGTTCTCATCATGTTGTTTGTTATCCACCATCTTGGATTGTTAAAACTGTGCTTGACTACGAAAAAGAAAGGCCAAGTTGGTGCAGCTGTGCACTACATCCTGTTTGTTGACAGGGTAGCACGGGTTCACATGTGTTTGGTCAAGGGGACAGCATGGACTTCATGTTGCTCTCTGTTGCCCTGTGCAGTGATTCCCGCCACATCCGGCAACAGTTTGCAGCCTCCACAGCCGGGTGCCTATGCAGCCATGTCTCCCGAGGTGCTGACAAGCATGATGCAGCAGCACATGCAGATGCTGCAAATGCACATGCAGCAGTTGCAGCAGCAGCAGCAGCAGCAGCAGCAGCACCTGCAGCAGCCGCAGTCAAGTACAACCTCAAATGATGGAACCCAGGTGGATGCACCGGGACATTCCACGAGCAACGCATGCGTTCCACCAGAAGCTCCAAAGGTTGAGAGCATGGTTGACAATGTGTCTGGAGGAGAGAGTAGCGCAGCTACGGCGGCCGTCATTGACACAGGCATGGCTGGTCCAGGCGTCGATGAAGAGGTGGATGCAGTCGATGACCCACAGGTGGAGATACGACGGAGGAGGTTGCAAAAATTCCAAGCAACAGACGAAGAGTAGAATACTTTAAAACTCAGCCCGCAGCGATGTCGAGAATTGTAGGCATGTGCACGCAAGTCGCGTTGCCCCACATGGCGGCATATGCGATTAAGTGTGCCAAGTTGATTGCCATTTACTCCCATCAAGTTCAATGCCAGGGAGATCTGCGGCCACAGTGATATCCATAATTATTTCAGATCTCTGGCATTAAATGAAGCCATCTAGCCTGTTGGACCGGACTTGCGTTTTGTTGAGACAAACATGTACGAACACTGGGCAATGGTCAACTTTGAAAGATACATTTTAGAAGCACCTGATGTAACTGGCCTCAGGCCCTATTCAGCATATGCTTGCCATGCCCTTTCAAAAACGATAATGAAGACATAGATGAACTGCAGAGTGTATCCCGTGGATAGCAGGCTGCTTCCACTGGCAGTTCCCCCCCCCCTTCATGCACGTCGTCTGGTGAAAGTAAGAGAACACAGCTGCAGGACCAAAGGGGAGATACCTTGGGTGCCAGGGGTGTAACAGGCCTTTTCAAGACCAACAAGGATGACAGTCCTGCAAACTACAGGATGGCTTGCAGACAAACTTCAGCCAGTACAGCTTCAAATATGATAATAGCGCAGGGTGCAGTTGTTGAGTTGAACCTCACCCTGTTACCAACGTTGGCCTTTTGTGTGCAACCACGGTGATACTCTGTATTGAAGTCACATTGCGGTAAGCTGTTGCCGAGTGTTAAGCTTGTGGGGTGGACTTGCTTGGTTTGCACCTAAAATCAACATGCAATGCATGCATGCATGCATCTGAAGAAGGGGGAAAGTATATATGCATGCGTGTCACCGCGCAGCGGGTTTTAGTTGTCCAACCAGCACCTTTTAAATCACAGCACTATTAGTATATATTTACTTGGATTTTGCTTATCAAGCATGCGATAGGCTAGTCTTACTTGGAAGTGTTACAACGCTCATGCTGCACCCTGAGCGGCGAAGGACCTGGAACACCTTGCACTTCCTGGGGCGTTCATAGTGTTTATATATCCAGTACTGGTTGAAGCTTGTGCAAGTTGCTACAGGGTTGTGACGGTGTTGGTACCTTGGTTTCGTAACTGCCACGCCAGGATTGCGCAGGAGTTGCGTGCTCTGCTCCAAGTGCATGGACGAGCGCAGCCGTCAGGCCCTGACCCGGCGCATAGACCAGCTCGAGGAACTGCGGCTTGCAAGGCTGCTGGTGGGAGAGGCGCAGCTGCTCAACGAGCGGGCGGCAGGTGGGTGTGGGTGGGAGCTAGGGAGGGAGGGGCCAGAGGGGACCTGCAGGGTGGGTGGGTTATCAGTGCAGCGGTGTCCTTGCTACTGCAAGCAGAAACAGGGCAGCATTTGTTTAGGTGTTGGCAAGCGCCGGCATCTATTAAAGAGTGGTTTGGTGGAAGCCCAGGTGCGTTGATCAGCTCCATGTGCTCCCGTATAGTTACCAGGGCTGTGCAATGTCCTTGCGCATGTGAGTTGCATTCCAGTGTTGACCATGTACTTCCTGTGCCCCAGTTGAGGGTGTGACAGCGTATGCCCATGCCCCACCCACCCGCACAGCGCCCAACCGCCGTTTCCTGGCCGCCACTCTCCGCAATGTGGCCAGCAACAATCGGCGGGTGGAGGAGGGGTCCATGTGGGCGGCAAGGAAGGCGGAGCAGGGTGTTGGGCAAGGGGATGATGGCAGGCATGGTGCGTGGCAAAGCAAGAAGATGGGGTCGAGATTAATGCGGTTCTGTGTCCCTTGGATTTTTGGCATTTCGATAGCACAAAGCATGACTCCCTTAGGTAGTGCACAATTTATACTTGCGATGTAGCATAATCGCCAGCAACCAGCCTTGGGGAAAGGCTGTCGAACAGGGATTGCTTGGATTTAATACACATACCTGCCCCGTGATAGCGCACACATGCAAGATAAGTTTTACAAGTTCAATTAATATCTGCGCAGGCAGGGCAGGACGAAGTGCGGGTGGCACCACAGGTCGGCCTCAGAGCCCAGGACCTCATGCACAGACAGCTAATGAAGGCAACAATAGGGACAGGCAAGCTTTGCACTCTGGTAGCGACTCACCCACCTGGTCCCGGGAAGATAGCCCGCAGGGCAGGAAACGCATGCGTGGGAACACAGCTGTATCGGGGAACGGCAGTGGTTGGGGTGAGGAGGAGATGTCATCGTTCCTGATGCAGCGCACAGTGCGAGGGAGCGGGGCAGTGGGGCCGCGTGTGGATGAGCCGGGGTCGTTGGTGATTGATGATGGGCGGGGAGGGAATGCTGGCGGGCAGGATGTTGGTGGAGAATTGGTGCAGGGCCCCCAATCAGAGGCAGGGAAGTTGAGAGCAAAGAAGGGATACAAACTGAAACACAAACATGATGCAGCAAAAAAAAAGCGAAAGAAGCACCGAAAGGGAAAAGGGTAGCATAGTTTACCCAGTTTTGCATAATGGCTGCCATATGACGTTGTTATAAAGCCAACATTGATTAGGGTTGCAGCGAGTGCAGGTATATGAAGCCCATCCACCAACTTTGACATCAGAACGTGTTGCGCCACAGTTTTGGCAACTTCGATACCTCCCCGCGTGTCTAGGTAGAATGTCCTATAACCTCCTACATGTTGTACAGTATTGTCATCCTATAAGCATGCCAATGGAGCAAGGACCGGAATGAAAAAACGAACACTTTTGCATAGCATATTATACGAAACCGCTGATGCAATGCATGCCATGTAACATGTATCAACAGTTGATACATATGTCAAGTCATTTCATGACTTTTACTTCAGTGAATGCAATCAGTCATACACGCACACCCACTCTGTTTCCACTCCTATATTCCGTGCACGGTGTAGCAAAATAATATTCCATGGAGCTGGTTGCGGAAAAGCTTATAAGGACCTTAAGGCTATAGGAACCGGTAGTGTTGAAAATGATTAATTGTTGCCGGCAATTTGTCGCCGGGTGGCATGTAACGAATAGTTGTTCACTTCAAGATTGGCAACAATGGCCACATGAAATGAGCCTCCTGAGGTTAACTTAAGCTTGAAGCAAATTTGCCGACCATGGTTAACTTCCATGGACAAGATCTATTTTCTTCAACACATGTAACCTGCGTATATAGTGCATGTATAAGGTGGCATGCCATTAAATGTGACAGTGCCATGGCGTGCACGTGCGGTAGCCAACCTGAGCGTTCACTGCAATGCATAATATACAGAATGATTGCTCGAGCGATACATATCATGTCGTTGTCATAATATGATCATGCGCATGCTCATTTAAGCGCTCTCAAAGAATCTCTGATGAGAAAATTCAACGATTTCTTTACTAACAGTGCACGCCATGGTACTGCCGGGCAAGGCAAGGCATGGTAGCGTACTACCCACTTGTATGCCGGACACACGCTGTTGACCAGGCCGGGGAGCCTCAACTTGCCATGCAGGGGATTTAATCCTGATAATCTATCCTAATCATTACCGACTACATATGACCGCACAGCTAACCAGAGAGTGGCAATCATCACTGCAATGCAAATATTGCAACGCGCAACGCATACTGTAACATTAATTAAATCCAATCCTGTACCATTAAGCTCCATACATAAGCTATTGCGCACCTAACGCAGCATTTGCAATCCCTCGCCATTACCAGCTTCCTGTGTTCGATGCATGCCGGCGTTCAATGCAATTTAGATAAACCCTTCGCTTGACCAGCCGCACTAATGGCAGGCACACGTCTGCTACCCCGTGTCGTTGCAAGTCATGCATGTGGGGTCGCTGTCACACGCATTGCGCTAGAAGTCACGCATCCACATGCAGTGGTTCTCGTCAGTTGCACCTGCACCCCCCTCTTTCTGCAGTGGGGTGCACTGGGCGATGCACAAGATGCTGCTGGCACTTGTTGCTGCAGTACGTAACGATGCGGCAGCGGCTGCAGGTGAACAGCTTGTTGAGGCCAAGCTCCTCGGGGCTCTTCAGGCACATGTGGACCACCTTCCAGTCAACCAACAACTTGCCTGGTTGCACGGCCTCACCACCGACCACCATGTTGTCGTGCAGTTGCTGCTTGGTCTGACCCAGTGCACCTCGCTGGTCACCCACCATCTTTTAACTGCCTGTTCCGCACGTGTTGATGGTGTCATGCGCGTCAATTGTGTCCGGGTGAGGGAAGGGCGGAAGTTGTCGGCATCCACTTGGCCATACATGCCCTTCTTCATGTCCCCATGGTAGTCCATGATTTGCCGCAGGCGGTGGCCCCGATGGCACTGGAGCTGTCCCTCCAGCAGCAGGGACCTCCAGCGGCAGGTCCTGGGCAACGTGCGTTGGATGACAGTTGCAGGTGGAGTACACGCAGAAGCCCACGTATGTTGGTCATAGCCCAGGTAGGTAGCAATGCAGACCAAACGCTACAGCAAGGGGAAGCAATGGCTGTCAGTAGCATGGATAAAGAGCATGCATGGCTCAACTAGCAGCATGGATACATGCCTATCTGCATGCATACTTTATCTGCAAGTGAGTACTTTCAATACCAGCAGAATGGCATCAGTTGTAATCCATGCATTGCCACCACTTGAGAAAGCACATGCGCATGGACCTTGAATCTCTAGTGGGCACCTATAATCCCAAATGCCCTTCCAGTCAGACCCTACAAATAGGATCCAACATGACCCTACATAACCCAGGTAGGAGAGGATCTGAAATGACCCTACGTACCCCTACAGCACCAAGCTGCATTGTTGTAGTATCTTGCACCCAATTGTTGTGAAACAAATTACATAGGTGCGGGGCTGGCTGTTATCTGTGCCAGGTGCTCCGCCTGAACCAGGTCGTGCTGGTGCAATTGCGATGAAGCACCTGGCTGTACCTCCAACGGTCCACCCAGCCGTTGGCTCAGCACCTGAGTTTGAGTCGAGTCTTGAGTTCAACTAAGCAAGGGGTCGCAGGTTCGAATCCGAAGGGTAGCGATATTCTTCGAATTTCCCTGAACTTTGCGACGGGATAAAATGGGGAGCACGCAAGTGCGGTAAGCGGCACGACTGGTTGGCCACCATCTGCCACACTGGAAACAGTGTCAGTTAAGCCTTGGCTCTAGGACTGGGGTGAGGCATACCCAGACATGCTAACCTGGCTTTCAAAGCTGGAAAGCAAATACTTACTTACTTACCTGGCTGTCTGGTCCACAAGCACCATCTTGCCCATGTCACTGCCACGCGTTGGCGGCGTTCTCGTGCAGTGGGCTGTCAGAAGCGGTTGAGCTTTCTGGCAGCAAGGGGCCAGAGGCTGTGGAGGGGAAGTGGTCCACATTGGCTGTTTGCGTCACACTGCGAGAGGGGGGCAGGGGGCAGGCAGCTTGTTTGTCTCCGGCACACAATGTTGCATGATCCTGAACCACTGAACGTCATCCGGGTTGCTCTCGGTGGTCATCTCCTTGACCATTCCATCAATAACGCACATGTCTCCATCCAGCCACCTCAGCTGCAGCAGGCGGCTGGTGGCGCAGGTGCCGCTCAGGTTGATACTCATGTCTGTGTCCCAACAGGGCATGCGGCTGAACACGGAGTTGAACACCTCCATGCCAGCCATGGCAGCGGCTGACCAATGGATGAATGATCACCCAGAGTTGAAGGTCAAGATGGTGGTTGGTTGCTGAGCTGCTTGGCGTCTAGTGGAGCAATTCCAGCGCCTACAAGCGACCGAGGATGGTTTAGTAAAAAAGGTTGCTGCCACAGTGTCGAGTATGCAAGTGGTTGGAGGTAGGGTAGGTGGGGAGAAGGGTTCAACGCAAGCTTGGATAACTGCTGCGTATCCATTGCAACCCACAGGGTTTAGGGTAAACCCCTACCCCCAAAAAGGACCCCCTGCTGCCAGAGCTCCATGCCAGTGTTCACACATAGCTAGCCCGAATCCTTGCCTTCTCCCCACCCCCTGTCATCCCTGTTTGCCCCAGCTGCCCACCCTTTCCCCAGCACCCCCTTGGCCTCCCTCCCAGCTGCACACCCTGCACAAGTTGCACATGTTGCTGCTGCAGGCCCAGTGCGGGGGTGGGTACCATGTGCCTTGATGCACCAGCCCCCTCCAGCCTTGGTACTCATGTGTGGCCTCATGTAGGAACCGCAACCCCCCCCCCTTGGCCTGTCCTGCAAGCATGAAGTGGGTTTCAGTCTTTTGCGTGCGTGCGTGAATGTGGATATTCCATGAAATACCTCCTGATTACCCCCCCCCCCCCCTCCCAAGCCATGCACTGCACCCCAAACACCCTCCAATGCACCCACCCAGGTGTTGCACCAATATTGGCCACATTTCCCACCAATAAAGTAAATGAATTTCTTTTGGAATTGGTATTTGGCATTTAAATGACCTATTTAACTTGGAATAAATGGAGGGGGCTGCAAGTTGAGCCCCTTGCACCCCTGCTGCAGCCCCCTCCTCTTGGCCCATGCACAGGTGGGGCACCCCTCCCCCATCCATGACATCAAATTGACATGCCCTAGGGTTTTGCACCAAAAGCTATTGAGTACGCATACCTCTGCCTTGTAGAGAACCAGCAGCCTTGCTGTCATGTAGCAAACACTGGCTGGCTGTGGTGTAGCAAGACATTGGTGCATCACCACGGGGTCCAAAACTGCATGCTGTTGGAGATCCAAACGTCAACAAAAAACCACGCACTCTTTTCAAGCTGTACCACTAAAACAAGGAGGAGTCTTGCAGAGGAATATTACTAAAACAACAAGAAGTCTTGCCGAGAAATCAATTCCTTTGTTTCAAAGATCTTGTGCGGCCCAGGTTATTGCCTGAAACTGAACAAGGTATCCACCTATAATCCCATTTCTGGAGGTACATCAACTGTCACTGTCTGCACTGTACCGCACCATGCAGACCATTAACAAATCCCTACTATGAAATGTGCTACTATGGTGTTGACCAGCTTGCCATGGATGCATCCAGCATCCAGCATTCAGCATCCATGGCAAGCTGGTCGACACTAGTAGCTTCAGCATCGCGGCGTGGCCTGCGCCGCATGCGGTATCCCATATGTTTTAACGCATAGCGCTACAACAGTTTTTGAGTGGCTATCTCAACCTGATGCCCTTCTTCTGTGCGATGATATTTGACATGTTGGCATTCAAAATCTGCCCATGTGATATTCACCTGTATCCTATTTCTTTGGGCACCTCAGATATATGTATAGGCTATACATGGCAACACGCCATGCAATTCGCCGTCCCATGCAATGCGTCATGCCGGAATACGACCAATCTGACTCAAAATCTACAACTGTTGCTTGAATTGGGCTGTCATTGTACTTGATGCAGAAAACGCACTTGTGCAACTTTGATGTGCAACTTTGCTGTCGGTGTGTACCCTGTGCCATTGATGCGTGTCCAATGCCCGTCCACGTGTGTCACACTTAGGCACCTCAGTGCATTGCGAGGGTTATTGGTCATGCAACCTCCATTTGACCCCATTGGCACTTGATGTAATTGCATTTGATTTATTTCCATATGTTATAAACAGAAATCAAATCGATCTGTGCTACTGTTACATGCGTTTGGTTTGAAGCCATTGGAAATTATGACGCATACTTGTGCTATCGCAATGACAGCGTGTGGAACATTGCCATGATGCCCCTTTATGGTACTCTGCATATGCTTGAGCGATTAACTTTGTTTTCACAATCGCCCATGCATGCCGCCTGTAGAAACGGGGACGATGCATTTGTGTTTTCAACAGCTACTGCATGGAAGGCCACACGCCAACCTAGCCGCCAGCGTTTTTGAGATGGGTGGCCATTGCTGAAATGCAGAAACAATGACATATTCATGTAAAGCTTATGATAGCTAATGCAGGGTTCCAATCCCATACACAATACATAGCCTGCAGTTGGTAATCAAGCCATACGGTACCACCATTGGCCTCCGTGTGCTAGCAAGCTGTGCCACAAGAACACCGGACGAGAACATATTTGCACATTTCCCACCGCGTGGTACACTGTGTGACACCAGCCCTACAGTAATGGCTCTCCTCCACAGCCCCACATGCTGTGGATGATCATCAATTAATGACTCGGCATGGTGTGTATGTATTATCAGCATCAATCAAGAGTGGGTCATCCGTTAACGTTTCAGTGAAAATTTGGCCAGCTACCTTTGTATACTAGGATAGCTATGATAATGCAGTGTACCAAGTGAAATTTCCCAATTTATTGACCTCCACGTCCGGTTGCCAGCCTTCAAAATACCTATAAACGAGTTTGAGCAGAAAGAGCTGGTGGTTGATGCATCCCGGCATTTGGCATTAGCTGTTAGTTAGTTTGGTATGGATGCAGCCAAGGTGTTTTGCAGCTTTTTTTTTTGGTGGTGCCGCGCGCACCCCAAACCCTAGGGTTGTGCCTAGGGTGCTGCCGCACGCAACCCAAACGCTAGGGTTGTGCCTAGGGTGCTGCCGCGCGCACCCTACACCCTAGGGTTATGCCTAGGGTGGTGCCGCGCGCACCCTAGACCCTATTTTGTTTCTTTTTGGTGGTGCAGCGCGCACCCCAAACCCTAGGGTTGTGCCTAGGGTGCTGCCGCACGCAACCCAGACCCTAAGGTTAAGCCTAGGGTGCTGCCGCGGGCACCCTAGACCCTCTTTTGCTTTTTTGGGTGGTGCCGCGCGCACCCCAAACCCTAGGGTTGTGCCTAGGGTGCTGCCGCACGCACCCCAAACCCTAGGGTTATGCCTAGGGTGGTGCCGCGCGCACCCTAGACCCTCTTTTGTTTTTTTTGGGTGGTGCCGCGCACACCCCAAACCCTAGGATTGTGCCTAGGGTGCTGCCGCGCGCACCCTAGACCCTGTTTTGTTTTATTTGGTGCTGCCGCGCGCACCCCAAACGCTAGGGTTGTGTTTAGGGTGCTGCCGCGCGCACCCCAAACCCTAGGGTTATGCCTAGGGTGGTGCCGCGCGCACCCTAGACCATATTTTGTTTCTTTTTGGTGGTGCCGCGCGCACCCCAACCCCTAGGGTTGTGCCTAGGGTGCTGCCGCGCGCACCCCAAACCCTAGGGTTGTGCCTAGGGTGGTGCCGCGTGCACCCTAGACCCTATTTTGCTTTTTTTGGTGGTGCCGCGCGCACCCCAAACCCTCGGGTTGTGCCTAGGGTGGTGCCGCGCGCACCCCAGACGCTAGGG
>JAULBX010030574.1:0-14805 GCA_032358255.1 Heterotrichella gracilis
ACACACACACACACACACACACACACACACACACACACACACACACACACACACACACACACACACACACACACACCTCCCGCCCACCCACCATCCCTGCAGGGCAAGGTGGAGCACAATGTGGAGGAGCAGCGCGACGCAATCAACAAGATCGACCACTACATGGCCACTCACCAGGGCAACGACCAACACCACGGCTCCGACCCGCACCACGGCACGCACCCGCAGTACGCGCGCAGCAACCCCACGCACCACGCAATCCCAGAACCCGACCGCCACGCGGCCCCCGATCTCACCCACCACGTGGACAAGCACGCGGCGGACGCTGCGGCCTACATCGCGCACCAGCACGCGCAGCAGGGGGAGCGGTACGTGGAGAAGGCGGGGCGGCACCACAACCCCGATGCCAAGCGGGCGCTGCAGGAGGTGGAGCAGCTGCAGGGGCAGGTGCAGGGGGGGGGAGGAGTGGGGGGTGCGGGGGAGCGGCATGGTGCGGAACATGCTGCAGGTGGGGGCTACCACGTCAAGGTGCCTGTGCTGGCGGAGGGGCTGTATACCATGGTGCGTGAGGGGGTAAACCCTAGACGCTGAACCCTAAACCCTAGACCCCGAACCCTAAAATCATGAACCCAAAGTCCAAATTCTAAACTCTACATTGAATCCTATGTGAAGGTGCCGGTGCTGGCGGAGGGGCTGTATACCGTGGAGCGTGTGGGGGGAAAACCCTAGACCCTGAACCCTAATTTACAAAACTTTCAAGGGTTACCCCCAAACGCACCATGCTCTAGAATTTCTGCTGGGCACGCGTGCTTGTGCGCAATATAGGCCGCCGCATTTGTAGTGCTTGACATGCTGATGTGCAATATAGGCCGCCGCATGCGTGGGGACCCGTGTGCCGTGAGACAGTCACCAACCCCTACACTGGGCGGTGCCTGTCTTTTGGCACGCGAGGCACTACATCTGCGGCGGCCTACATTGCGCACCAGCACGCCCAGCAGGAAGTCTATAGCATGGGGTATTACGGGTATTATGGGTATTACGGGATCCCTGAAATCCTATGAGTGGCCAGTGTTGGGATACGTCCAACATTACAAACTGCAAGCCATGCTCTCCTTTCCTGCACAAGCCAACTCCTACTGGCAATGCCATATTACCCCTCTCCCCCTCGGCAAAACCACTCTCACAGAGCCATCACAATTTTCCACATCCCCACAGGAGGCCGTGGGGATCCAGGGCCGTCCCCGCCACCTGTCGGAATTTGCCGGCAAGGTGAGCCTGGTAGTGAATGTGGCCAGCCAGTGCGGCTACACAGAGAGCAACTACCAGGGCTTGGAGGCGCTGTACAGCAAGTACAAGGAGAAGGGGCTGGAGGTGGGTGGGGGGATCGGGGCCTAAAAATAGGGTTCAGGGTTGCAATCATAGGGGGGAGGGGGCGTTGGGATGGTGTTGCATTGAGGATTCCAGCGACGAGTGGAGTGGGTGGGTAGGGGGATGGGTAGGCTTGGAGGGTGTGTATTGGGGGGTGAACTTGACAGCCAGGGGCTGGAGGCGCTGTATAGCAAGTACAAGGAGTAGGGGCTGGAGGTGAGTGGGGGGTGGGGGGTGGGGGGTGGAAGGCTAGGGGAGAATGTCTGAGGGGTTGAGGAGGGAGGTGCTGTATATTGGCGGTGGCGATGTGTTGATGTGCCATTGTGGGGGTGATTTGAGCAAGACGGGTCTAGAGGCGCTGGACAGGAAAACTGACAGTGGGCATGGTGCTGGGTTAGGGGTTAGGGGTTAGGGTTTAGGGCATGGAGCTGGAGGTGGTGGGATTTTGGGTTTCAGGAAACGATGTGATGGTTGTTGGAGCATAGGTACATGGCTGCACCCAGCCTGGGCTTGATTGGCTCCACCTGGCTCGCACATGATTGCACATGCCGCGCCTGGCGGTAATGGGCAGTCACGCATTCTCCAACCCCCCACACAGCTTGCAACACCCTGGGTCCAGCCCCAGTGCGTACAGCCTGCGCCACCCCTGCCATTCCTGCACCCCCAGTCAGCTTGCAACGCCCTACCCATACACAGCCTGCACCACCCCTGCCTCGTATCTCCCCACCACCCGCCTAAACCCTTCCTCCCCTCCCACCCGCAGATCCTGGCTTTCCCCTGCAATCAGTTTGGGGGCCAGGAGCCAGACCCCGAGGCCACCATCGCAGAGTTCGCCCACAACCGCTATGGAGTCACTTTCCCGCTCTTCCAAAAGGTGGATGTCAACGGCGCCGACGCCCACCCCATCTTCAAATTCCTCAAGCAGCACACGCCCCTGGAGCAGGGCGGGGGTGGGGGGGCCACCCCCGGGACCGACGTGGACTGGAACTTCAACAAGTGGCTGGTGAACCGCAAGGGCTACCCGGTGCGGTACTATCATTCAACATTCGATGCGCACCTGATAGAGGTGGAGCTGCTGGAGGAGCTGGCGAGGGACCCAGGGGCGCACTCGCAATAGCGGGCAGGGGAGGGTGGGGGGGGTAAGGGTGGGGTTTTGCAAAATGCGCGGCTGGCGGGGTCTGGGAAGTACCAGGGGGGGCCAACCAGGGGGCAGGGTGCCGCACAGCAAAGGCCGCTTCATGCGCTAGTACCATCCCAGCGTTGGTTCGCACCTGGTCCAAATGGAGCTGCTGAAGGTAGTGGTGAAATATCAAGGGGCGCACTCGCAATAGCTGCCAGGAGGGGGGGAGGGGAGGAGGCAACGCGGCATCAAAGCCCGAATGCGTGGCCTGCAGGGTGTGGGGCCTAGGGGGTCAAATGGGGGTTAGGGATGTCGCCACGCAAGGCCCGCCCCGTGCATATCTTTTCACGCCAGCTTGCACCTGTATCAGGTGAGGGAGCTGGTGAGTGGGCAGAGGGTGGAGGTGCAGTGGGGGCGTATAGGCCGCAGGGTGACACCATCTACACTGCGATGCTCATCAAACACTGCTTTCATTTGGGAGTGCGCACAATCATGCAGGGATGGTGCATGCATGTCAATTCCAGGATGCTTTGTGCGGTCCCCTTTTTCTGTGCTCCTCCCCATCGGCGCTCACTGTACTCGTGACACCATGCCCCTTTTTTGGACTTTTGAGAGTGCCTTGCACACAACCTCGTGACCCACATGACGCCTAAGACAATTGGCCCAGACAGTGCTTATCGTGAGCCCTAGGGTTTTGCATTTCCTGGGGTTTGGTATGCAGATGGGAATATCCATTTGACTACACAACGCTGTTCGCGACCCTCTCATGATTTGTTACGGTACTGATTTTGGAAAGGGTTTGTGGTGGAAATTGGAGGGATTTTGATACCGTTGGCAGTTACAATGGCTTTGCACCTCAAAGCCAAGGGATACGTGCAAACTTGTGCTTCAAAGTTGTTCTGGTACGCGCTGTTGGTACCCTTTTGCTGAGCTGCGCAGGTGAGACCCTAGGGAAGGGTCCCTGCAATGGATGTCACATGTCTTTGCAGCGAAGGTCTTGGTGTCATCTGCAATCAGGCACACCATTCTCCTGTGTACTGCAGTCCTTCAGAGCTGGCACCAAGGAGGGTCTACATTGGTTTAGAAAATGGCCTTAGACTAAGGCCTTAGACTATGGCCTTAAACTAAGTTTCTCCACCCAGCATGATGATCGCACCACTGCCAGTTGGTGGATATGCCTCGTCTGCACCACCATGACTACGACCACAACCAGCATTCTTTCTTAAGTATAAAACATATCCAAAATATCGCACCTTCCTTCATCCTGCACACAGGAGAAGGAACAAGAAGTTCAGTCGCACATGCATGCATACGACATGCTTGCAATTGCTTGTCACGAAGCGCTCTCAGCTGGCTTATCGAGGAAGTTAGGGCTCGTATAAGTTACTCACGTCCTATATTTAGGGCACAGTGGTCAACAGGCTACAAGACACCGCAAAGCCTGGGCCCACTATTGGCGGGAAGCCCCCGCTTGAAGTCTGGGACAAGGAGACGGTGTGCATACAACACTCACAACTCTTCAAAGCGTATACATAACACAGCTCGGCAATTTCCAAGCCATTTTCGAAGCAGGACACAGTGCACTATCCTGCGTAAGTTGTGCCCAGTTGTAGAGGTGCGTATGTGCCCGCCATCACGATGAACCCATCACTGGTGCACGTTCCTGTCACCATGGCCAGCACGTCTGCAGTGAAAGCCCCTGGCTACCCAACAATGCTGCATTCACATCGCCGATACGCCACTGCACCTGGGTGGTCCTTGCGGGGCGCATCTCTTCGAGCATCCTTTCCATTGAAAGGGTTCAAGAGGTATGGTTACAGCACGCCCGCCACCCTGTTGACCAAACACTCCCAAACTGCTTGTGGCACGAGGAACACCATTGCCAACATTGTGCAAGTTTCTGCTTGTGACCAGTTTGAGGTGGGTTTCCTGTGGACCAGCTGTCAATACTTTCTCATGTTCATGCATATGGTGCTTGGGCAAAGGAATGGCCTTGAAACTGCCCCAGCTGTGACAAAGTTGCTCCTCCGAAGTGGGTATTATGTATTTGATCTGGCAGTACACGCTGCTTGAACACGATTATATATTGCCTCAAGGGACATAGGAACACCCTTGCAAATGCATTGTGCCCAGTGGTGACTAACGCTGATAACTTGCAGCGGGTATTCCCAAGACACCATTCGGCATGCATAGGAACGTACCAGCAACCAGGAATTATCCTTGAGACGGCCCCACTTGCAGCACACTCCCCAACTTACTGTCTAGGGTGAGGCACAATACCCTAAACCCTAAACCCTAAACAGTGGGCTTTGTGTCACAGGGCCGTCTGGAAGCCCAGGCCACCCACCACGGCCTGTTCAGCCCAGGACCCTCCCAACTCCTCAGACCCAGAGCTCACCCAGACCGAGGAGCATGTCAAGTCCCTGTACCTAGACCTGCACGTGGCCAAGTGGCGCTACGAGTGGGCCCAGAAGCAGTACACCCCCGTGTGGACCCTCATCATCAACATCGGCCTCCTGCTGTGCTTCTGGACCATCTGGCTGGCACCACACATGGGCGAGGTACGATCGCTGTTAGGGTCTGGTCGGAGGTCTCATGAGGTCTCTGGTCGGAGGTGAAAGGTGTGCATGTCGCTGATCATACATGCGTCATTGAATACCAGTCTCCTGCTGTGCTTTTAACCAAATCCGTCACTAACTGTGTCGAGTATTAGGTCTTGGGAACAGCAGCTACTGTGAAAAGTGCACAAACCCGCCTGTGCCTGTAGGGGTGCCTACTGGACCAACAATACGGCAGTGACCACGCGCCACGCACTCCCGTCCTTTGCCAGTGCTGCAAGTCTCATGGTCAGCGCTTGCAAAGTGCAAACCTGGTTGCTAGGGTTGGGTGTAGGATTTGCCTTACGGGTCGCATGTGGACCACCTGCACTACTGTCCTGCTGCTTCCCACCGGACACAGCAGCGATTATCATAATCATATAATCGTACATTGCATAATCATTATGCAGGGGGTTGCATCCACCCTCCTGGATGCCTGTGCCCCAGATGCACTTCCCTAAACCCTGATAACCCTAACACCTAAAATTGAAACCCTAAAACCCTACGCCCTAACCAGCGCTTGACTGTGCACAGCCGGCGCTGGTGTCCCTGCTTGGAATCCCCTTCACCCCATCACCAAAACCCTAAACCCTAAACCCTAACCAGCCCTTGCTTTTCCTCTGCAGACCTTACACCCCCTGGACATCCTCCTTACCCCCGCCCCATGGGTGCTGCCAACCATCTCAGCAATGGGCTGGGCCGGGATTGCCGCTGCAGCCCTAGCTGGGTTTGGGATGTTTGGCCAGGGGCCCGTGGTGGTCATGGCAAAATTCCTGGTGTGGCTATCAGGTAGGGAGCAGGAGAGGAGGATTGTGAGACCCTAAGCCCTAAACCCTAAACTCTGAACTTGAACCCTAATCTTGGTCTGGTTGTCAGGGGTGGAGCAGGAGAGGAGGATTGTGAGACCCTGAACCATAAACCCTAAAGCCATAAACCTTGAACCCTAAACCCTAAACCTGGTGTGGCTGTCAGGCAGGGAGCAGGAGAGGAGGATTGCGGCGCTGAGCAACGAGCTGCTGCTCACCGGGCTTGAGGTGATCGAAAAGAAGCTAGACGGGATCCTTGCAGTGCTGAGCACCTGGAGCGGGCGGGAGGCCCTGGAGAGGATGTGGAACGACGGCGCGTAGATGCGGCGGTGGGCCAGGGCCAGTGGGGAGATTGTGGAGCACAAGTTGTGTAGATTTGGCGGTGGGCCATGGTCATTGGCGAGGTTGTGGAACGGCGGCATGGAGATTTGACAGTGGATCATGGCTGTTGGGGAGGGGTGGAACGAGGGCGCGTAGATGCGGCGGTGGAGAGTGTTTGTGGGGCCAAGCGTGTGGTGGTGAGATGCCTCCAGGGCTATATGCACTCCTCTCTATCCCCATGCACCACCCTCGCCGCGTCCGCACCCCACCGCCCCTCACAGCCTCCACCCCTCATAGCCCGTAAACATCCAGGCGCAGTGATTCGGCAGTGTGATCAAGGCTGGGTTTTTCAGGCGGTGCTAAAGTGATAGCTTCACAAAAGAGTAATCAGCAGGCACAGCAGCAGATCATGCACAGCTTGGATTTTAGTCTCCTGCGGGTGGCATCGGGAGTGAAATGCAGCAACATAGTGGCACCAGAGTGGAGCCAGTGCAGCACAATTGCGGCGTTGGATTTTTTGCCCTGCAACCATGATCATTAGTAGGCATGCTCAAAAGGGGGCATTTGTTTAGGGTTTAGGGTTTACAAATCCAGTCGTTTAGTCATAAATGTGTTATTTAGCTCTTCTTGATGCCATTATCAGGCATTTTTGCTGGTGTAGATGGCAGAGCAGAAGTGAGCAGCTAGTCCTTGTGCGCAATTGGCAAAAGTACAGGTACTGCATCTGCCAGCCCCGTGTAGTGAATCCCGCAGAACGGGGTGGCGCATAAATGGGCTGCAATGTGACCCTTTGTTCGAACATATGATTTTTTTAAGATTCTGTAAGAACAGCTTGACCAGGTGGGATAAGGCTTGTCCGCTGTTAGGCTTGCGTCTTGTTAAACAAGTCGTTTGCAATTGCCCCAAGATTGGCCATGGTAGCTGTGCCATGACTGTGCAAACGCTTGGAGCCACTTTTTGCACAGCCCGACAATATGGTGACTATTAAGGTTCTATGCGAGTGGTACGAATAGAAATCTTTGGTCATCAACGCTATCTACAGGGCTGACCTGGCGGTTTTGGACCGCATGCCTGCATGCACATGCATGCGAAAGGCATTAAGCGCTTTCATCTGGTTTGTTGGAACTGTATGGAACTATTAAGTACTCTATGCCGGATTTCAGGACATAACGGTTAACGATGCATCGTGATGGGCACCAAACACGTTTCGAGTTCACTAGTGGCGGGAAAGCCTGCCCCAGCGGAGATTGTTTGTTATAATGCATGCACATATATCACCCACAACCCAAGCGTATATAGACTAACTACACTTACATGGACGAAACACTGTTGAAACAGGGAAGCGCGCATTATCCTAGGCCTGCACCGACTGTGTTCTCACTTGCAGTGGTGCATACATATGCCCGCCATCACGATGCACTCCCTGGTGCCCACCACGGTTGCGGCAGTGAAAGCCTCTGGCGCCGTCGCAGTGCTCCATCCGCACCACCGGTACGCCAATACGCGTGGGTGGTATTTGAGGGACCCTTCCCTTGTGGCGTCGTTTCCAATGAAGGGGTGCAACAGGTATCGGGGTACAATGTTGGTATATGCATGCATGCATATGCCACACTCGTGAGGGATCACCACACGCTGCTTGTGGCACATAAAGCGCTGCAGAGATTGTTCGAACCTTTGGGAATCCACCGCATTTTCTCATTTTCAAGGGGGTTTCATGTCCCAAGGCCAGGTGACAACCCACAACTCCCTTGATAACACACATTGCTTAGAGCCTGTAGGAGCAGGGACTCCATAGGAACACCCTTGCTAAATTGCAAACTTGAAGCAGTATGACACCTGTGTATAATTTCCCACTTGTAAAGCATGTTCGTAACTTGCTTTGGCTGTATATGTCCCAGAAGTATATAGCATGCTGGTGCATCTGACGTGCTTAGCGCCTACGCTTCTCCGATGTCCGGACTTGAAGTCCGGCCAGCGATCATCTCTTTATGCATTTGCCTGTGATTTAATACTTTGCCTTTGACACCCTTGTACCATGGTTACCTCTGCAACAGCCCCACTACCAGTACCACCGGTAACTCTGTGACCAAGTCGAGGTGGGTTTTTCTATCCCAGGGGCTTCTGGCATCCCAGGCTACCTTCCACGATCCAGGCATGCTCGGCTGCAGAGGGTTCCCCAGAGGGTTCCCCAGAGGGTTCCCCAGAGGAATCCCCAGAGGGTTCCCCAGAGGGTTCCCACGGGGGTTCCCACGAGAAGCGCGGTGCCGCGGACCAAGCCCCACACTGTGGGCCACAGTCAGAGGCGGAGGGGCAGCCTCACGAGGACCCCGATCCATCTGAAGGAATTCCACAGGCCGAGGCCAGGGCTCAATCCCTGAAGGAGCAGCTGGAAAGCGCGAAGCAGGCCTATGCAAGGTCCCACAAGCGACGCCTCAAAATGGCGCTGCTGGTTGTCTTCACAGGCCTGCATGCGTGCCTCTGCGTCACCTGGGGAAGACCGATTGTGGCAAGGGTAGGATTTATGGTTAAGGGTTTTAGGATTCAGGATCTAGGGTTTGGTTTGTGCTTATGGGCCACCTGGGTGACGCCGTTCATGGCAAGGGTACGTCGCCACTGGTGTCAAACCCTAAACCCTAAACCCTGCCTAGGTGACGTGCAGATAGCCAGGGTAAAGTCGCTGCTTGGTGTCCAATCTGCGGCCTCAGATACAGCGTGGCAGCCACTGAACCCTAAACCCTAATCACTTAACCCGTACCCAAACCACAGTTGCCTGCACCCATTAGCTTCACCAGCTGTCCTTGGCCAGGTGCGCCTTTATGGTTTATGGTTTATGGTTTATGGTTTTTATGCAAGGCCATTGGGGTCCTATTGCTATCTTGGTGTTGAATGATGTCACCACCGGTCCTAACCTGTGCTTTGGACCATCTGGGTGAGGCTGCGCATGGCAATGGTACTTGCGTCCACTGGTAGCGCAGGGGTGGCGTTAGGGTCAGTACCATTGGCATGAGTGCGCTCAGTGGGATGCATCCACCCACAGTGGCCACACGCCACGAACTGTTGCCCTTCAGGAGCCCCTGCCGGGTGCAATCCCCATGTATGTATCCATCAAGTGGCCACACCCCCAAGCAAAACCAGTATACTAGCAGCTGCACCTCTACACACCCCTGGCTTTCACATGACTCCAAATTTGTTGCGCCCTCTTGATGCAAGACCGCGTCGAGCGCTTTGCTGCACTGCCAAACGGACAGGATGATGGCGCCTTCCTTTGCTAATCATTAGCATAACCCTGCAGCGCCTGTTCAAGGACAGACTGCATAGTTTTATTAACCATTATTATTTACAAGAATTACAAGAATTTACTCCCTTTTCAGTTTTGAATACTATCAAATTTATGGTATGGTGAAGTTCAATTTGTGTGTTCCGCAGGGGCTGACTGGACTGGGTGACCTCATCCTCGCCCAGTACCAAAGGCTCTTCACCCCAATGGGGGCTGCTGGCGCAGTGGCTGCGGTCCTCATTGTCTGTTGTGCGGGTGGGTGTGGCCCTGCCATGGCTGTGACGCAGGGCTTGGCGCGCTTGGCCGGTGCATTCGAGGAGATGCGGCTCAAGATGTTGTTCTCCAAAGACGTGCGTGCCAGGCTGGACGTGGTTTCCATGAAGTCCGAGAGGCTGGAGGCGCTGATCAACAGGCTGTGGGGGAGGGAGATGCTGGAGAGGATGTGGAAGCGGGGCCTGTAGGGAGGGAGATGCTGGACAGGAGGTGGAAGCAGGGCCAGTAGGATTGGCAGCGGAAAATCCAAATCTGGATGCAGGCATGCTTTCTGGGGGCAGGGTGGGGGCAACTGCATATATGGTACATCTAGAGGCTGAGCGACAAGTCGGCCAAGGTTGCTATGCAGCAGGTGATTGAACTGCAGTGCTGGGCCATCATCACAGACTTGCATGCACAAGGCAGTCCTTGCAGTGGACCCATGAGGACGACCTTGCCAGGTCCAGGGCACAGTCTGGCGTGAGGTTATGTGTGAGCAAACTGTGGAGGTCAGACACCAGCCCTGGTACATGTGGTCTTGCCCATGCTGGGGGCCCTTTTTATCCCTCAAAAGTCAAATCCAACCTGACTCCGAGTTCATTCAGATTCAGTCTGAGGTCAATGCGATATGTATCAAAGCCTTGAGGTCCAGCTGTGAACCCTAAAGGTCCAGCCTTTGCATCGACTTGGCGGTCTTGAATGTAGGGTTTAGTTGAAAACCTTAGGTGGCAGGCTTGTTCGTTTCGCACTCTGGTGCTGCCAGCGGCGGCGGGACTCTGCATGATATTGGCGACATAGTGGCCCTGGCTAAGTACTGCTACTTCTTAGATTTTACAGTCGAGCCACTACACTGACTCAGGCTTGATGGCAGCTTCAGAGCTTCAGAGGGCTCACAAACGCCAAGAGGTTTTAAAAGGGGTAGCATCGGCGGTACATGCAGCAATAGGGTGGCACCATGCGCCTGTCATGTGTATACCCTGGGGCCATGTAGGTTGGATTGATCCTCAGTTTGGGGGTACATGTGAGCTCAGTAGATTTAGGGGTTGTTATCATACCATACGTCTTGCACTGCCTCTAAGCTCACAACTTGTGACACACGAGGGGTTGCATGGCCACGGTCTCCGCAAAACCCTTCCCAAGGATCTACAAGGTGAAAAACTCTTGCCATTTGTTTTCAAGCAGCAGAAGGAGGCATCAATTGCTCATGTCAGCTCGGCATGGGACATGACTAAACCAAGGTGGTGCAGGGTTCACGCCCCCGCCACTAGGTCTTGGCACGGGCGCGCGCTACAGTATCTGGTTGTATCTGATCGGCCCGCCCTGCTCAAAATTGCTTTTCCAGAGAAAGGTGACGCAACAGACTCCCTCTTCTTTTGGTCTGCGCCTGCCAGGCAGCGGCAGCTGGTGGCACACACTGAGCCCCCAAACCGTAAAACCCTAAACCCTGAACCCGCTGCTGGAGGTGGGGACCCTCCCCGTGGGCACGCAAGCGCTCCTCTGGGTTAGAGGTTTGTTGGATTTCTAGGGTTAACGGACCACATGCCACCACTTGTCCGAACGGTATTTGCACACACAGCTGCACATGAATACGACATGCATGCATGCAAGTGGCAGAAAGCGGTGTCATCTGGCTTGTTGGAAACGTCATGAACCATAAATCGTACTCTATATTAGATACTGAAACACACAGTGGTCAAAGATGGGCACCAAATATCGCACAGGCGTTTCGAGTAATCACTTTTGGCGGGAAAGTCATGTTCTGGGACAAGGAGACAATGCATGCACATGTATCACCCACAAGCGTGTGTAAGCCGCACACAGCGATTTTCCAACTTCTTTGAAGCAGAGAAGCGTGCAATATCCTAGGCCTGCACTTCTGACTGTGCTCTCACTTGCAGTGGTGCATATACATGCCCGCCATCACGATGCACTCCCTAGCGCCCACCACGACTGCGGCAGTGAAAGCCTCTGGCGCCGCAGCAGTGCTCCATCCGCACCGCCGGTACGCCAATACACGTGGGTGGTCTTTGAGAGGCCCTTCTATTGTGGCGTCGTTTCCAATGAAGGGGTGCAACAGGTAATGGTACATGCCTGCCATCCATAGTGCCTCACGTTGCTTGGAGCACGCAGGAACACCCCTGCACGTGGAAACGCTGCTCAGGTTGTTGAAACCTTGAAAAATCTTCGCTTATGGCCAGGAAATGGTATATGTTGGTACATGCACTCCAGTCGTGCACACCACCACACACTGCTTGGGGCACGTAGCAGCGTTGCAAACGTTGTTCACAACCTCGCAACTTTCCCGTTTGCTTCCCAATTGAAGTGGGTTTTATATCCACAACCAGATGGATAACCCACTTACCCCCATAATCACACACAATGCGTGGAGCCTGTAGGGGCAGGCTGCCCATAGGAACGTGCAAATGGGGAAGGGTGTTAACAACGTTTGTTAACACCCTTCCCCATTTGCAACCTCGAAGCATGTAGTGTTAAGTGTGACACCTTGGGAAACGTTTCCATCTGTGAACCCATGCTGGTAGCTTGCAATGGGTCCTCTTGTCCCAGAAGCATATGGCATGCTGATGCATCTGCTTCTTAGGGGTACATGGGAACACCCCTGTCCATGGAATACCCCTGCCCCACTTCCAGTACTACCCATAGTTCTGTGACCAACCTGAGGGGGTATTTTGTGTCCCAGGGCCATCTGGCAACCCACCACAGTCCACGCATGCTCGGCCCAGGGTTCCTCCGAGGGTCCCCACGAGGGTTCTCACAAGGGTTCTCACGAGGGTTCCAACGAGGAGCGCGGCGCCTCTGACCAAGCTCCACAAGTGGAGACCCAGGCCGAGGCGCAGCCTGATGAGAGCCCCGATCCATCTGACGAAATCGCACAGGCGGAGGTCAAGGCGCAGGCCCAGAAGGAGCTGCTGCAGGGCGCTGAGCTGGCATACGCAGCGTCCCACCAGCGCCGCCTCTACTGGTCGCTGTTTGCGGTCAACTGGGGCCTGAATGCCTGCTTCTGGTCCACCTGGGTGACGCCGTTGGTGGCAAGGGTAGGGTTTAGGGTTTAAGGTTTTAGAGTTTTGGGTTTAGGGTTTTGTTTGTGCTTTTGTGCCACCTGGGTGACGCCGTTCGTGGCAAGGGTAGGTCCCAGCTGGTGTCAAACCCTAAACCCTGCCTGGGTGATGCCGCAGATGGCAATGGTGCGTAGCTACCAGTGTGGAGTGATGCAGCGACCACAGCGCATAATTAACGCCCATCCATCAACAGTGGCCACGCGCCGTGCACTCTCATCCTAATCAAGGCTGCTGCCATCTGTCTTCATCCCCTTGCGTCCACCAGCAGTAGCTGCACCACCACGCACCTCTATTTTAAAATTGAGGTTTAATAGAGGTGCGTGGTAAAACGAGGTTTAATAGAACATACAGCGCCTTGGAGGTTGCTATATATATTACTAAAAACTCAAATCCACTAATTGAGACACCCATTCATGCATACATGTGTTCTGCAGGAGCTGGCTGCCCGTGACTTCCTCGTGAGCGAGCCGCTCCTCACTCCTCCCACCCCCCTGACGGAGCTTGCCGGCGCAGCGGCGTTCCTCCTCATGGTGTGTGGCACCTTGGGGCGCGGGCCCGCCATGGCGGTGGCGCAGGGCCTGGCCCGCTGGTTCGGTAGGGTGGAGGAGATGCACCTCAAGCTTGCGCACATCAAGGTGGTCCATGCCAGGCTGGACGTGGTCTCCAAAAAGTGCGACAGGATGCGCGCGCTGGCCAGCAGGGGGGGCGGGAGGGAGGTGCTGGAGAGGATGTGGAAGGGGGAGCTGTAGGGGGAGGGAGGGCCTGGAGAGGATGTGTAAGGGGAGCCTGTAGGGATGGCAGCGGAGGAAGTCTGCATGCATGCTTTCTGGGGCAGGCTATTCTGTAGCTGCGCCCAAACTGGATGCTACCTGGGGCCAAGCTGGGGCCCTTCAGGACTGGCAGCAGATCATTTTCTCTGGGGACAGGCTGGCGGGCGACAACAATGATTTATTCTCGCATGAGACATGAGACCCACAGTGTGGCCTGGCTCAAAGCCTCGAGGTCCAGCTCTGAACCGTAATTACCTGGGGATTCAGCCTTGCATCAACTCCAGGGTGTGGGATGTAGGAATCAGCCTTAAATCCTATAGGCGGCACACTTTTTGGTAGAAGCGACATTGTAGTAGCAACCATTGTGTCACCGTCCTGGTGAAATGCTATACTGTAGTAAGTTAGTAAGTTGCAAGTTGCTGTGCACATGTTAGTTTTGTAGTCGGGCAACTGCAAAATGGCTTAGGCGTGAATGCAGTTTCAGGAGAATTCTAAACATGATGATAAAGATAATTTGGACCTCTTAAAGGCTGTTGCTCCATGGCCTGGCGGTACATGCATAGCCACAGTCTTTGCAGATCTGATTTTAAAATCCTCCCGAGATGAGATTCGTTGCTGGAAATCGCTCCATGCGGGGGCCCCGGCACATCAGCATGATATCAGCAACTCATACAGGCCGATTGGGCATGGGACAGGACAAGCAATAACCAACTTCACGAAGTGATTGATTCACACACGAGTTGCCAGGTCTTGACCAAGGCTCGGTCTTAGATTGACACAAGCGCAAATCATTTAATCATAATGATACAGTAGCAGGCTGTATCTGATTGGCTCACAGGAGAACATCAATATCAGGAAATAATCTTGTGATGCATTATTAGAGCCCTCCTGCTGCTGACCAACCACCTTTGTAACGCCAGTTGTGGTCCTATTGTTGCCTATCTCCCCCCTGTGGCTTATCGCCCGCCCCCTGCCCCTGTGCCCCTGCCCCAGGGCAAGGGTTTAAACCCTAAATAGGGTTTGAAGCGGTGCCCTAGGGCAAACACCCGCAGCGACAACCACCCCCCCGCCCACAGTACACACTTTCAACAAAATGCTGCCGTCAACAATTGCTCTGTTCCTATTGTGGCTTGAACCCTATTGGGGGGGGGGGGGGGGGGGGGGGGGGGGGGGGGGGGGGGGGGGGGGGGGGGGGGGGGGGGGGGGGGGGGGGGGGG
>JAULBX010030585.1:0-14713 GCA_032358255.1 Heterotrichella gracilis
CCGCATGTGCAAGACTGACTGCTAATCTGGCTATTTTGCTGGAATGCATGTAACTAACTAACTAACTAACTAACTATCTTCGCAATGCTCAGGCTGTGCCCAGGCCAGGTGCGGGCAGCTGTTTAGGGCTTGGGATCAGGGGGTTAGGGTTTAGAGTGATCGTGATAACTGGCCAACCAAAACCCCACCTCGCAACCAACCACCCAACCGGGTACATTCTTATTCTTACTCTGTTTTTATTCTTATTTTTAACCAATAATATCCATGTCTGCTGAAAACCCATTCCGTGGCTGCTGCTGTTAGGTCCCGGACATGGAAGCGATCCTGCAGACCGCTGACTTCACCTGCGTGAAGGAGTCTGGTAACGCCGCCAACCCTGCGCCACCCACCTTTGCCTACACCTCTGCGGAGGGGTTCACAGACATACCCTTCCCCGACCCCGGCTGGTGGGGCAACGAGTACCACTTCATCCAAGGTAGGCACACTGCGACTGGGTTCACTGGGTTTGCAGCTGCCATCACTCAGGGTTGCAGCGAGAAATGCCACCATTTCGCGCCTCGCCGGAGATGGTCATTTTTTTGGGGCCCTGGGAGACATGTAAAATCCTAAGAAATATACTCAGCTGTTATACCAGGGGGAATAGATTAGTCCTATTCTAGCCCCCCTGGTTATACTGATGAAAAAATGGTTGTAACTTGCTTCACAACCATTGCGACTGACGTCCATGGGGTCACTGGGTTTAGATCTGCCCTCACACAGGTTTGCTGCGCATCTTCCCCCATCCCCCTAATCGCGATGAAAAATGCTGATGTCTGCCGTTACGTGCACGCATGACTACTCCAACCATTTTATGGCAACAAAGCTGTGGGCCCAGCACAATGGTATGAGCAATTTAAATTATTGGGACTTTTCAACATCACTTAATTTATTGTTTTTGTAATTTGCAGAGCCGGGTGGCAAGCGGCCGCAGGGCTGGGATCGCCAATGGCAGTACTTCCAGGTGAAGTGGGAGAACATCTCATTTGCGCACAGGGTGCCTGCTGCCATGTGGCGGGGGAGGGTGAACGATGACTGGGACCCCACCCGCGACACCCTCAGGTGCGGCTCGTGGTTGGCATGCAGGCGGTGGCCCGGCAAACTATCGCTTGGAATCCTAGCTAGTATCTAGGTGTAGCAGCAACTCATGCCAGCATGTCAGGAGTCTTCTGGGTGTCCTGTGCAACGGCTTATTCAATGCAATGCTGTCTACATAGGCCCAAGGACATTGCACAAAGCGAATGGTTACTATTGCAGTACATTGTCATCCTAACTGGGACACGATGGCATTAAGCTGCCCTCTTGCTGCCCACCCCCTCCAAGCATGCACGCATGGCTTCAGGGTTCCAGGCTGTGAAGTCCTAGGGTTTAGGGTCTCCCGCTGCCCTCCTCCTCCAAGCATGCACTTGCACTCAAGCCATAGCATTCATATGTCCCCTGAGGTATTTGAAATTGGCTTCTCATCGTAGCAGGGTTGTGCATGTTCCACATGCATATGCTTTTTGCTAATGGCTAATGTTTGGCGCAGGCGGGATTTTGTGGGCTGCGTGGATTACTTCAACAACCAGAACCGGACGTACGATGCCTCACTCATCAATGTGCGGGGACCAAAGGATGTGTGCCTCCATGACACATGCGACTTCAGGTGTGATAGCAATGACTCCAGCAGCGTAATGTCCCCCCGTAACTGTTCACTATTTTTGGAAAGTCCTGGTTCGGGAGAGGACAATAAATATCTTCCTTGTGACCGAAATGTAACTGGTCCTGTGTATTTGGAGAGCAAGGCCTACAGCGGGGCGCTGCGCCACATGCTGCCCTGCGGCTCGGTGCTCACTTGCAAAGATAAAAAAACAGGTTGGGTTTTCACATCCTCAAATTTGCCTTCACAACGTGCCTGGTGCTGATACCTTCCTTGCAACTCTCACTGTACTCACTCGCCCCTCGCCCCAGGTACCCGGTGTACCTTGAGAGCAAGACCTACAGGGGGTTGTTGCGCCACAAGCTGCCCTGCGGCTTGGTGCTGATGATAATAGAAAAGGGATTTTCACAACCCTACCAACCTCAACCTTGCCCTCAAAACGTGCCATAGCGCCGGTCATAGGCCACTCTTTCAATTGTTCCTGTGGTTTCCCGCCCCAGGTACCCGGTGTATCTGGAGAGCAAGGCCTACAGCGGGTCGCTGCGCTACAAGCTGTCCTGCGGCTCTGTGCTGATGATGAACAAGCCCGACTTCAGGGAGTTTTGGGTGCGCGACCTGCAGCCAGGGGTGCACTACGTGGAGATTGAGCTGGAGGAGGCGACAAGCATGTGCGAGAGCCTGGCAAACAAGGTGGGGGGATGGTTTTCATTGTTGCTTTTTATCTATTTGTAAACACTTCATATTATTTATTTATTATCTTTTACTGTTTTTTATGTTTCTTTTTTATTATCGATTCTATTGTAAATAGAGGTATGTACGTTCCAGTAGTGGGCTATAGATATCCTGCTGCATGGTGCTCAATTGGAAGGGATGGGGGGCGTTACATAAAGCAACCAGATAAGCACAACATTAGGGGGGTGTATACCAGGCTTACTTGTTGCTGCAAAGCACCAGTCGATGCTTGTGGTACTCCCCGCACCCCCCTGCTCGGCTGTCGACCAACGAAGTGAATGAAACTATAAACCCTAAACCGCCCCCCCTGCTGGCTGTAGATCAACGAGATGAATGCACGGACAGACAATGTTGAAAGCAGAGCACGCGCACGCGCCCGGCGACAATCACGTGCTGCACGCCAGGTGACCCTTGCACGTACCCTTAGAGGCACAGTTACCCTTGCAAGTTAACCCTGGAGGCACAGTTACCCTTGCAATTACCCTTTGCACAGGCAAAGGTACCCTTGCCCAGTGCAGGCCAGGTGACCCTTTTTCTCTATGTATTTCTCACCACGACCGCTTTTCGCCCGCAATCGTCAGCAGGTGTATTTTTTAATCAGCAGGGCAGTATCCCTCTGTCATTATACCCCCTACCATTGCCTGCTGCTACTGTCAACAGGTGGCAATCCTCATGCCAAGGCATTGCACCCATTCAAATCGACTACCGCCATGCCTGCTGCTGACCACACCCTGGTTACCCCCCAGATCCAGGAGCTGAACCGGCGCACCAAGGGCTACAGCGGCGCCTCCCACCACATAAATACAAACACCATTCAGCACCAATATCCTACACAGGAATAACTCCTTACACACGTACGGATATATTTCCACAAAGTTCCCAAATTGCTCTGTATCTGTATTTACTGTGCGTTTCCTCCTGTATGTACCCCAGATCCAGGAGCTGAACCGGCGCACCGAAGGCTACAGCGGCGCCACTTACCGCAAGTTCCGCAAGGTTGAGGAGGAGGTGCTGAGGGGGAGCAGCGCGGAGTGGCTGGAGCGGGTGGAGGCGGCGGTGGAGCGCAGCAACAAGACCGCCTGGGGCACTAACCTGCAGCCCTGGGAGATTGCGCTGGCTGCACGAGAGGTGGGGCACAGGAAAAGAATGATATGCTTCTAAAGTACCGTATTGCTTTATTTTTTGTTGCTTTATCAGGCTTGTTTTAAATTATTTGTTCATCTAGTTGTTTTTTGTTGCTTAATCAAAGTGTGGTTTCATCATCTCATGAAGAATTGGGCAGCCTGTCTGCTGCATTTAGCTGCGCCATAATTGCGCCTGCTGGCAAAATCAGCAACCAATTCATGTGCTTCGATGATAAGAAACGTGTGTTGCTGACGTTGTGGTGTGCCTGTGTGTGCGCAGTACATGCGCCACCGCACCCGCATGGAGGATGTGTACCTGTACATTCGGGACGCACTGGTGGAGTACTCCAAGCTCATGCGATTCAAACCCCAGGTAGGGTGTTGGACGGCGAAGAGGGTAGGGTATTGGGCACGTTGGCTGTACTTATAAGTAGCAGTGCCAGGATAGACCTGGTTGGCGCTGCATGTGCAAGGCTGGCTGCGAGTCTGACCCGGTAATGCTGGAGTGCACAGATCTGACGGATGAAAGGCACTCTCAGCAGCCATCGGCTTACTGCCTCTGAAGAACACATTTTAGACACTTGTCTCTGTTTCCAAAGGACCTAGTTTTCTCTCCTTCTCTCACTTCTCTGACTAGCGTGGTCCATGCCCACCCCAGGTGAAGGACTACATGGTGTGCTACAGCAACGGCACAACGCTGCTTGAGCAGTGGGGCGCGGTGCACAGGGAGGACCAGGAGGACATGGACAGGGAGCACCCGTGGCTCAAGGAGTACCAAAACTGCCTCAAGCCATCGGGCACCACTGGCAGCAAGTCGTGGTTCACGTGAGGGCGCCCTTGGTCCAGCGCTGGGTGGTGTGACACAGCAACATTGCCCTGGTGCTGGAGCGGTGTGGGGGGGGGGGAGTGGGAGAAGTGGGGGGTGGTGCATCTGGGGAGGAGAAGGCAGACATGGATCGGGAGCGCCCGCTCAAGTCCAGGGCTTGGTGGTGTGCAGCAGCAATTTTACTCCAGTGCTGGGAAAGCGGGGTTGGGAATTTGGGGAGCATTGGGGTGGAGGAATACCAGAACTGCCTTTAGCCAACTAAATTTTCCCTTGAGGGCGGGATGTGTCAGTGATACAATCCAGGTCGGGTATGCATGGTATGCCCTACTTGTAGAACCAAGGACCATTGCACTGGCTTTGTTGCACAGCACTGTTAGATAGGCAGGACCTGTTGCCCTGCTGACTATCGTTAGTTTAGCCAACAAGATCCCTTAGGGCAAAGAGTATATATATCAACTGCAAATACGAACACTGCCATATTGGTCAGCAATGCTCTTGGACTAAGTGCCGCCAGCTCATAACGGCCACACCTGCTTCACATGGCAATGCGGCTGGGTGGGGCTTACAGGGATCATAGGGACTGATAGGCAGGGGCATGCATACCTAAAACCACTGTTTAGGGTAAGCACAAATTGTGCAACTAAACACGTGTAACCACACTTTTGGGTCGACATTGGCAGGTGCCTGCCTGTACAGGCAGCTCAGCACTGCCACGTCTGTATACGAGCATTCCGGCAGAACAGCCAGATCAGCAACCAACCTTGCGACATTCAGCCCCTTATGGCAATGCCATTGCTTGTACCATGTAAGGGTTACTAAAAGTTCTTAGCCTCAGGCCCGAAGTCCTTGGCAGCCTATGTGAATACACCCGTACCCTTCAAAGGCCTACTTAAGCCTATCCAGTACTTACTAGACCAAAGCTGTCCCAACGGGTGCACCTGTACAGCGTTGGCGTCAGGCTGAACTGTAAACCCTAAACCCTAAACCACGCCACAGTGCAGCAGTACTAACACCCCAGTGACCAAGACCATCTAAGCCGTGGCCAAGACCCACAGGCAAGTCACCGATAGGTAGGACTGCAGTGCACCCACGTCAAGGACACAGGCACCTGTCTCTTTCAGTGCACGCATATATACCAGGGCACCATGCATGCCACCCACTGCCCAGTTCCACACACGCACACCCACCCCAACTCCGTCTCCGTCGCCGTGCGCGCTCGCATTCCACACCTCCCCTTTGACAAGCTGGTGTGCTTGCGGGATCTGCAGGTCTGCTTGCATTCTGCCCATGTACGAGGCAAGAGGCAATACGAACCGCTCGCCTTACAAGAGCGTTGCTGACTGACGTGGCTGGCTCCTGTGACCGCAATCTCCAGTCTGACTAGGGGATCAGCAGATCGAAAGTATCTCCACAGGAGATACGATTGCGCAAGCAAATCTCCTTCCCGCCCTTTTTCAGCAGGCAGGGGACGAAAAGGGCTGACATAAAGCGCTAGATGGCAGCTGAGATTGCAGCATATGATGTAAAAATTATGCCGTAATCCGATCAGGGTCTCGGACGAGGGGGTTTTACTCTCGGAAGAGGGTGTCGATGCAACCGTGCAGCTTCACGTGGTTGCCGTGGCCGGACAGCAAACTTGGCAAGTTGCCCCACCTTTTTTGTCGACGAAAGCAAAAAAGGTCGCCCAAAAGTTGGCATGCACCTGCAACACTGCTGCAGGTTGTAAACGAGAGCCTACTGCTGAGCTTAGCACTGTACTTGTAGGCAGTCAGTTGGCCGCGGTGTTATGCACAGGCAGCGCCCTACCTGTTTAAGAACCTACCATAACCACGCGACGTACCACAGACCGTCAGCTCGCCATCCCTGACCAAACTACACTATCCCAAGTCAGCTTTACTTCCGAGCCCTCAACCTCTCTTCCTGTGCGAGGTGTGTGCTGAAAGGGCCGGGACCAGGAACGGAGTTGACGGGGGTAAGTGAGAGGTTCTGCGTGTGTGGGTATACGCGTGTTGAGGTCGTTTGTGGTATTTTTGGCTGGATGCCCGACTTGCGGACGACTGCCATTCAGTTGCGTGAGGTTTCCTTGGAGGGCGGTGGGTGGGCGCAGTGGAGGATGCGTGCAAACGCTGTAACGCTCCACAAAGTTCAGTTTTTTGTGGCAGACTAAGACAGTCTGCCTCCAATAAAAGGCAGAACATATCCGAAGTTGCCCTGCATCGAGCGGACCCTACTTTTTCCTTGGTTTTCGGGAGTAAACTGGGCGGTGGTGTAGTTGTCTCGGTTGCCGGGACGCGGGGCTGGCACTGCATTGGTCTTCTGTCACGCAATTGTTGCACAAGTTTGGACCCCGGTGGGTTTAGTCACGATATTTCCTGGGGTGAGTAGGCGGCCACATGCTGCTGTAGCGCTGCCCGTAACACCCACCCAGCCTCCCGTGGACTGTGGGTGCAACCACCTGTGTAATTGAATTGAAGAAAGCTTCCTGTTGGGTAGCCCCGCTACCTCCAGCACCGTTCGGTATCGTTCAGGAGGAGGGCGACGTAACTTGCTGCGAATTTGGCACACAATCTCATATTTTGGGTATCTGGGTATCCCTCGAGGGACGTAGGACTTCGTTGACTCATGCGTTTGTCATGTACTGCTGCTGTGCCCAGTGGTAGCCAGGCAGGCAGTGAGAGTCTCATAAACTGCACACTCGACCCACCAATTGGTACTGTGGTCATTCCACTCACCCGCATTGTGTTGTCGCAGGCAAACCCCTTTCACAAGGTACCACCAGCAGCAGCGCAGTACGCCCAAAAATTCGCCCATACATGGAGCCAGCTGGTCGTTCTGTTCCGCTGGACAGTAGCGACACGTTCGATGAGCTTGACAACGGATCCTGCAGGGCCAGCATGTCAGGCAGTACCTACTCCACCGACAGTAGCTGTGCCATCGACTTTGTGAGCCTGCAAGGGGGGGGTCGGGCCAACAGCGCCAACCTTCTTGGCAACGCAGTCCTGAGCCTGCTTGCAAAGCACAGGCAGCACAAGGACTGCCTCCGCAAGGCCTGCACGCCTGGCCTCACCTGCTGCAACAGCTGCAAGGGGCACTGCATGGATGTGGAGGGGTCGCCCTGCGCCACCCCCACCTCGTCTGAAGGGACCCGCGACGGGCTTCCTGCCTCAATCTGCGCACGCTGCGGGCTGGAGATGACGCCTGAAGGCGACCCCGTGGGGTTTGGCGGGAGCAGCCCCGCCACACATGACCATCAGGCTCCTGTAGTGGGCATCCATCCCCCCCACCAGCAGCAGCCCAGCACCCAGCCACCCGCACCCCCCACCACCCAGCCCCCCACCGGAGCCTCACCCATGGACGACGTCTCCCACCCGTGGGGATCCCCAGCCGGCTGCGAGGAGGAGCCCCCCTGCTGCGCCCCAAAATTTGACCGGGAAGCGACCCCCCACACGCATTACTACCCCCGGGCCTCGCACACAGCCCCACCCAGCGAGCCCCGCCAGGTGGGCTCGGACATGGCCCACAGCGGCAGCAGCAACGCCAGCCTGGCAAGCGTGGACCACACGCTTCCACCCCAGCTGCACCACCGGTTCGCCTGCTCCCCTCCAAATGCGCTGGGCCGCCCCCCGTCCTTTGGCAGCGAGTGCAGCAAGAACCCTGACGTGGCCATGGCCTCAGACTCCTGCGGGCACCAGGTAGGGACTTTTTTTGGGTTTAGGGCTTAGGGTTTAGGGTTCCCTTGGGGCACATGCAGGAGGGCTGGGCATGCATGCGGGGACAGCCCTCCCGCAGCAGGAGGGCAGTGCCCTCTCTTCATCAACTCCTCTACCGTAAATACTCGGCTGTTCAAGGCCAGGCTGGGTGGCTGTGTATATGTGCTCACTTTGTGCTGCACAAGAGAGAAAATGCATTCAGAGGTGGTGTAACCAGTGCCAGGGCAGGGCTGAGATCGCAAGCTAAACTGGAAGGCAACACAACTAACAAACCATCTCTTGTTGCCTCCAGGGCCCCACCTCCCTTGCCAGCTTGAGCGCCAGCAGCAGCTCAGAGTCTCTGAACGAGATGGAGGGGACTGCGTGCGGGTCGCTACAGGGGAAGTACGGCGCGCACTTCAGGTGGGGAGGTACACAACCTGGTGCACCAGTGTGCATTTGCGGGGGCTGGAAGGGGCGAAATGTCGGACCATTGTTGGCCAAGCAGGGTTCCAGTGCTGCAAACCCCTGTCCTGAGAGAGAGCTGCGTGGCGCCGCATGTGCGAGACCGACTGCTAATTTGGCTGTATTGCTGGAATGCATGTAACTAACTAACTAAACCCCTGTCCTATTTCCCAATGCATCACCCCCCCCACCCCCACACCCCAAAAAGACTGGCTACCCGCCGCACGTGCACCACATGCGGTTATCCAAACTGAACCTCGCCACGCCCCGTGCAGGAGCCTGGCAGGCCCCGCACAGCAGTGGAGCTCGCTATTGCCCTCGGGCGCAGCACACGCCATGGATGCAGGCCCCTCGCTTGCGGCCGCGCGGTCCTGCTCACCCTTGATGGCCACGTGCCAGCCCGCGCAAGCCCACCCCAGGTATGCTTGGGCCGTAGCGAGGTATCTTGCCTGTCCCTTTGCTTGCATGTGGTGGTTTTTGTTGCATGCCTCCTTGGGAGCAGAACTCGATTCTCCTGGAGGTGATACCTGTGGGTTCTGTCAGATTGGGGCGGCGTCAGCTATTTCACAAATGTAAAGAAACACAACTTTATTAAGCGGTGGTGCTTGTGTGTTGCATCAGGAACCGCCACATGCCGCTGGCGACGTCCGCCTCGCTGCCGTTTGCCCCTGTCAAGGATGAGGCGGAGGGGGTGACCCTGCTTGCCGAGCTCCTGCGCGCACCCACTGCCCCCCATGGTGCTGACACCGACTTCCCGCTGTTTAGCCCTTGCACAAGTGCCTTGCTGCCGGGTGACCTGCACAAGCAAGGTGCGGTTAGTTGGGGACTTTTACCCTGGCATTGGATATTATCAATGTGGTGTACAGTGGTCCAGGGGCCTTGCACAAGCAAGGCCCAGTTGGTGAATACGTGCCTTTCAGCAGTACAGCCATGGTACAAGTCAGCTTTGGTAACAGGCTTAGACGATTGCGGTGGCTAGCCACTCACACCTGGCTAGCTTGGGCCGGGGGTGCACGTTGGCCATCCTGGCGGGGTTGGCATGATGCTCAACCACCTGTTAGGGTTTAGGGTTAGGGTTGGCATGGCGCTCAACTGGCTCTTCGTGCGCTGTGCAGGTGCATCGCCCTTCCAGCCCCTGGCGGGAGCCGATGCTGGGTGCAGCTGCAACCTGAGGGTCATGACCGCTGAGCTGGAGTCACTGGTACGGCACCAATGACACCATGGCTTTGCTCCCCCTGCGCGTCTTCTTGCCTCCCTCCCTCCCCCCATCCACAAAAACCTTTGGCATCCACTCACAGGACACACTATGAACTTGAGCTACGGGAAAAGCTTCAATTATCATCTGATATTATGCTTGCTATTGTCCTAAAAAACTTCACTGATTAATTGGACCACCCACCTTGTTCCCATCCAGGTGTGGGCCGCCAACCCCATCTCTGCCGCCAAGCGCCTGCTCATCGAGGCCGCCTCACGTGCCTGCAACGAGGAGATCCGCTCCATGCCGCGCGATGGGTGCGCCCCCCTGCTCCTGGCGCAGCTGCTGGCAGACCCTGAAGAGAGCGCAGCTAAGCACGAGCGCGTGCTGGTGGCGCTGGATTTCCTCACGCAGGTGTGCTTGGTGTAGGGTTGGGGTTTAGGGTTTCGTTAGGGTTCAGGGTGCTGGTGGCGCTCAGTTTCCTCACCAGGCAGGCGTGTGTGGTCTAGGATTTAGGGTTTCTGTGTGATTTACATAGTGATGTCGGTGGCTCTTCACGTAGCAGTTGAAATAATAATAATAGTAATATTATTAATAATAATAATGTACTGAGTATAGACGATAAGCTAAATAAACCAAGAAACCAAACAAAGGATAATAAAGTGCTTCCTTGCTCATGCAGGACGCTGCTAGTGTGGGTGCTGCAGTTGCCGGCGGGTGCGTGGTCAGTGCCTTGGCTGCGCTGCCTGCTGTGCCCAGCGTTGTGGGCCAGATTGCTGGGCTGCACCTGCTGGAGCGCATGCTCAAGACAGCTGATGGCCTGGTGAGTAGAAATGCAGGATGGCGGAGGTTACGGCGGGCATTTGCAAAAGCAGGGTGGCTGAGTGAACGGTGGGCAGTTTCCCATTCACGTTGTGGCTGCTTCTAGCCTTCCTTTGTGCAGATTGCTTCAAACATGCCCAAACTTGGTGCATTGGTCTTGAGGCCTGCGCCGTGGCAATCTGTGTTCTCTCTAGGTCACCTTAAAACCCTAAACCCTACCGCCCACTTGCCGAGTGCATGCCTGTGTGCAGGCCCAGTAGGGGTACACGGGCCTTTCAATATGCAGTAGATAAGCAGGAGGTATGGTGCACTCACACTGTGCCACGCCCCCGTGCAGGCCCAGTTCAACGCCGCCTGCGGCATGTCCATCCTGTGCTCGCTCCTGGCGCCCAGCGCCTCCCACACCCTCCAATGCGCGGTGCTGTGCTTTGTGCACAACTCCCTGGTGGCGGCACACGACCAGCAGCTGACGTCAGCTGCTGCGGCGGTCATGCCTAGCCTGCTGAATACCCTACTGGGAACCCTAGGGCAGAGCTCGGCGGCTGGGCTTGCCGAGAAGGTGGTGATGTGCATCGCCAGCAACTGCCCGGGCGCGCTCAGGTATGCGGAGGAGGAATATGTTAGTTGGTAGCTTAGTTGGTTGGGTTGCTCATGGCAGGGGTATACTAATAATAGTAACTTAGTAGTACGTTAGTATGATTAGTATACCCCTGCTCATGGTAGGTGGTCAGTTGGTAGGCAGAAACATCATTCAAGGTGTTGAGTTGGTACCCTGCGCACCATATGTAGCATGCTGCTGGGCCCCGAGGCCCTGAAGGCTCTTCAAGGCCCAGCTTTCAAAATATAACAGTATTAGTACGTGGGTAAACCCTAAACCCCAATTCCCACCTAAAGTCCCCTGTAAACCCTAAACCCAACCCTGATTCCTTGCAGGTCCCCGAGGTTGTGACCACCCGTTAGGGTTTTTTGCAAACCCTAAACCAACCCTAATTTCTTGCAGGTCCCCCGAGGTGCTGACCACCCTCGCCGGCAGCCTGATGCGCAGCGAGAGCGACGTGCGCACCACATTCTGCCTGCGCCTGCTGGCAACGCTGCTGCGCACACACGACTGCCATGCGCTGCTCACGCCAAAAGGTGGGGCGCCGGCACTGTGGCCAACACTTTTTCCTTTTGTTTCCAATTTCTGATAAGTATCTCCCCGCATATTGCACATCAGCCTTTGTTTCCTGCAGCCCATGTGACCCAATGCAAACCCCTCTCTCCCCCCTCGTACACTCTTGCTAACCCCCCTCTCACCCCCCTCCCGCAGCCTCCTCCTGGCTGTCCCAGTCCCTGCTCACCCTCGCCCGCCAGGAGCTGAGTGGCGCCACCATCAACCAGGCCCTGTGGCTGCTGGAGTGGCTGGTGGAGGCGCCCCGCTTCAGGCCCGCGTTCTGCACCTCGGGTGGCGTGGTGCAGCTGCTGGCATTGATGCGCTCGGGAAGGGACGTGCAGAAGCAAGGTGCGTGGGGATTATGTGGCCAGTTGAGGTTGCAGGTGTCAGTGCAATCATTCCATGTTGCAAATCATGAAATTCCATTGTTTGTATTCAGACGATGGATGGGGAATTTTGTCATGTCTCTAGCTGCGTCTAATATCAAATCCCTGCGTCTCTGACCCCCTCCTCCCCTTCCCTCGCAGGCGCGGTCAACGTGGCCAGTGCGCTGGCTCGGTTCCAAGACATGTGGGAGCCCCTGCTGCAGGCTGGGGTGCTGACCACGCTCCCCGACACCATGCGGGGGTGCGGCAAGGACCGGCACCTGCGGGACGCCTGCGCCTCCCTGTCGCGCGTGCTGCAGCACCACCAGAGGGCCATGCAAGAGGAGGGGCCCACAGTGCCGGTAAGCCCTAAACCTTAGGGTTGTGCCCTAAACCCTAGATTGTAGCATCAGCCCTAGAGTTTGGTATAAACCGTAGAGTTGAACCTGCACCACCAAGAGGGCCATGCAGGAGGAGGGGCCCACAGTGCCGGTAAGCCATCAATCCTATGATGATAATAATATTATTATCATTACAAGCCCTGGAGTAGAACCCTAAACCCCTGCCCCCCGTCGCCTCACAAGAAAACCTCAAAGGGCTTGGAATCCTGTCTCATTTTGCCTTGAAATAAACCAGTGAAAGTATCATCGACACTTGTTGACTCAGGCGCCTCATCTGGCATATGAAACCTTTTTATTGCAGAAAAAATTGGACACCCTGACCACACTAGTGTGCCCTCTCACTCACCCCCTTCTCCCCGCCCCCCCACAGGCCCTTCAAGCCAGCGCCCGCCCCGCACCCGTTGGCCCACTCCCAAGGGAGCATGCCGCCGACGCCCCCCGCGACCTCCCCCACGCCCACTCCAAGAGTGACATGAGCCTGGTTTCCGAGTCACTGGTGTCGCCTTTCATGAACTCGTGCTCGCTGTGAGGGTGGTAGGAGGGTTAGAGAAGTGGGCTGGGGTTGTATACTCCCTCGACCGCTGCTCGCTGTGTGCGGGGGTGGAGGGATGCGTTGAGAGTTGGGGTTTATGGTCTTTAAAGGCCAGCGCGTGCCATCATGAGGTTTTGGCCTTTTAAAAGTTGGCCTTCAACAACTGCAAGCTGTTTTCTTCCTAGAGGGTTTAGCATTTAGTGTCACTCACGCTCGCTTGGAGCCCGTGGTGTCCAATATTTTGATGGACCAGAATGCCCACCTTTTACGGGTGTCACAATGCCAACGCACGCCTCGCCCGGCTGACAGCCAGGCTATTATTTTCTTACTTTGCAACACGTATTGACCTTGTGCGAGAGTGAGTGCACTTTTTGCGGCGCGCGAGCGCCGCTGGGGCTTTGGGTTTCAAGGGTTTTCTTCAAACCCTACACCTCGAAACCTACGTAAGTACAGGTGGAATGTGCCTTTTGCGGGTGGCTCAGCAGCGGCTATTGTACAGTGATTTGGTTTTATGCTGTGGTGCGTATTGCGCCTTGGCACTGTTACTGTTGAGCCCGCTCAATTTGGTGTTTATACCCCGAGTATCTGCGAGCTCTGAATTGCAGTGTGGCGATGTAGCCGTTATGGAAATATAGCCATTATATGCCTCAAATTTGGATGGCGTTGATTGGGGTAGCATATGGGTTTTCTTGGATTCCACGACGGAACGCCCATCCATAGTAGGCCTTTTCGCTGCCGTTTTTCTGGCAAGCCTAGCTGGTATTGCTGTGATGCCCCATGTTTTGGCATCACCGCAGGCTAGCAAGTGACCTTTCGAGTCGACTTTTTCTGAAATGTAGTGGCAGTGCGCACGGCCTTGTTGGTGCCTGAACCCCGTTTCCGAAGAGTGGTTTATTACGCGGTTTACTGAATCGTAGGTAGATACACCGTGCTTGTGCACAGTAGCTAGGCAGCTAGGATAGACTATGGTCAAGAGTTTTCTACTTGTTTGGATGGTGCGCAAGGGTAGCAAGCCTGTTTCCGTTTTTCTTTGATCCTGTTGCCAAACCGTATTGTTTTAGGGCTTTATGATACCCTTCTAAGGGGTTTGACCTGCACCTGGAAGGGTTTGGCAGCCGGACTGCCCCTGCGCAGTGGATGCCAGGGGCACCTTACCACCCATTTCTACCATATGCCATTTGCTCCACGGGGTGCGCTATAGCGCCTAGGATCTGTGCTCAGAACCGCACCATGGTTGTTTAGGGTTTAGGTTTCGTCTTGTTGTGCCGTGCAGCGGGCTATGACTGTTTCTAAGGGTTTTGAACCACGTAATACGGGTATACTATGGAGCAGTGGGTTTTTTCCCCCAGTGTGTTGGTAACTCGCAGACTGCACAGCTCAAGTCCTTAGGTTTAGGGTTTAGGGGGCCGATGTCATTGCCATTGGCCCATGTGGCAAGTCGATATCGGCTATATCATGAGTGGTGATCCAGGGTATCCCAGCCGCATTATTCTATGTAACCCGGCGACCACCGCATCAATTAATCAGTCATCCCTTGCGTTGCGCCATGGCATGGCTCATACTTCAGAGGTTGTACGTTGTTGGCAACCAATATTGTAGGAGCACCACTGTTTCGTCCACCACCTGAGTTCTAGGTTTGCCGCCGTGGCGTGCGGGGCTGATGCGGGACTGTTATTGGAAATAGTGAACATTTAGGGTATTGATTAGGGTAACAGTACCAAGGTTGACGATCAT